>JANSTW010069985.1:0-10404 GCA_027564275.1 Diadocidia ferruginosa | reverse complement strand
ATTATAATGTTTATGATAATTAATTCTAGCAGAATGGTGCTAGTGTCATCTATATTTCAATCATACCAAATATAAATTAAAATTATACTAAAATAACACCTTATTAACACTTAAAACAATAAAATAACATTAAAATAACAGATAGAAAAAAGGGTAAAAATGGTCCCTATGCTCCTTCGCTTTGGAGTAAAGAGCACGATGATGATGATGTAAATAACCCTAGAATAACACTAAAATTACACCAAAATAACACTAAAATAACACTAAAATAACACTAAAATAACACTAAAATAACACTAAAATAACACTAAAATAACACTAAAATAACTCTAAAATAACCAAAATACCTACATGAAGAGCTGTAACTTCGCCTTTTTTGATGAGCGAGTTACGAAATACACAAGATGTACATGTATAGAATATCATGCTCATGGCTCATTCACGTGGTATAACTCAAAATATTGTACACTCGAACTCGAGTTATCATACTTGGCATGGCGCCGACAATATGTGTTAAAAATACATAAAATTAGAAATAAAATCTTAAATATATTGGAATTGGGAATGAGATGGCGTGTGATGTTGCTTTGGTTTTGTTTGGTACAGGTTTTCCTGGTGGCATTAAATATGTGAAAGGCAATACCACTCGTTAAAACAACAAAGCGCATTATATACATTGTATTACACCAGGGTGATGAAAATAATAATACATTATATACGCAGCGACGACAAAACAAGTATGTCTTGATGTATATAGGAAAAGTTTCGTAATTATATTTTAAAATTTTAAACTTTAGCTAAAATGAAGACGAAAGCTTTGGAATTTTGATTTAACTGGACTGGATGTTTTCCATTTAAGTAAATATAAAATTTTAACATAATTTAACATAATAATGCCATTATATTGTTGCTTTTGTATAATGAATTTTATTTTTTTTCCTTTAATGAAAAGTGAGTTTTTCCAGAGTTTTCTTTTTTATATTATTATAATATTATCAATGTAATTCGTTTATTTATTTTTCTTTATTTGTATATAAAATAAGAATATATTTTTAACTTTGTTATGGCTTGTACAGTCGGTAGGGTATGAAATTCAAAGTTAGTGGTTTCACGTTGGGCGCCAAATGTGATGACCTTATTCTGGACGCGTTTGTATAGTGTCTTCAAAACTAAAAATACAGCAGTTGCAGTGCCCGGACAGATTTTTAATCAATATTATTTAAACGTATAAGAAATATTATATATAGATAAAGTGCCTCTTGTAGAATTTTAATTATTAATAAAACGCGAATAGATAAATTAAAGAATGTTTTTCTCGTTCGCATACATAAGAATAAGAAACATGTAGCGAGCATATTGTCGTAATGTGTCTTAGATATATGCAAGAATCTACAATTTGATGTATATTTTATGAATTTAGAAAAATACAAGGAAAATTCTTTTTATTTTCAAAACCCATTATTATTTTTTCTCACATAGAGCTGCTATTAGGGCTGGAATTTTTTTTGAAAAATATCAATAGTTATCGATAAGTGAAAAATATCGATAGTTATCGATATATCGATAGTTTTTGTAATTTATTAACAAGCACCAAAAAAAATTCAATAATATATTAGGTTCGTTACGATAAACTTCATTATTCCTATAGTTATCGATAGTTATCGATACTTATTTATCGATAGTTATCGGTAATTATTGATAATTATCGATAGTTTAAAAGTATCGATATATCGATAATTGAAAAATATCAATAGTTATCGATATATCGATAATTTTTCCAATATATAGCTATATAAGAATACAAATTATAATCGCATTAAGGAAATAATTTGTATTGAAGATGTCTTGAGTGTACCGTATACTGTATGCAACAATTTTAAGTATTGCTTCCTGTGCCTTAAATTTAAATCTCACGCTTCGGCACTGCTACAAACACTGTTCCTTGTAACAACCAGTTTACATTCAATACTCGTTTTTTTTACTTTTTATTATTTATTATTTTTTTTTATTTAAATTAGAAAGATTTTCTTTTACTCAAATTTAAATGATATGTTTTATGCCCTATAACTTAATAACCTGTCCTTTTGGCCCCTTTTTTCTGTATAGTAAATCAAAGAAACTTGGCATATCATGTTATTATAATATTATGTTTCCTGTTTTTCAGTAAAAGCCAAATGAATCTCTTCTCCACTATATAAAATGACTTAACCAATGATTTTGCGATATCGTCAAAAATGCTACCACTATCAGTCTAAGTTTTATTAAATTTCTTTCACTCATAATATAATCTAACGCTTTATATCACTATTATGTTTTCCCCTTCATTCTCTTACTTTAATTTTTTTTTCTATCACCCACTCTTTCACTTTTACTTTATCACTCTCATATTTAAATTCTGTATGTATCACTGTAACTGTAGCACTTTCATTGTATCATATTCTCGCACTCTCTCATTTTCTCACTGCCAATGGAATTTTCTTTCACTTTTCTTGATTTAAAATTTAAAGTGGTTTTTATTCTGTAATATGTACTCCGCTTTATCTTGAAGAAAATGGTGATTTTTTGACAAAGAGGTTGCATTTTTTTATTGATTTTTTTGGAGCTGAAGGAGACACGACGAAAGATGAATGATATAAGATGTGAAAGAATGACAATAAAAATTAAATGTAACTTTTGAAGCAAAGAATTAACAATTGTAGGTCTGATTTTTAGGCAAGAAAGCTGAATTAAAGGCGAGGGATTTTAAACCAAATTATTATATAGAGAAAAAAAAATTACATTTGAAGAGAAAAGAAATATTTTTGCACTATTCTGCTTTCAACTATTTAACTAATAAAATTAATATAAATTTAAAATTTAGAAACAGGCCTACCGGTCAATGAAAAGTTCTTACTTTTGTGTAATATTATTGGGTCTAGATTTCGGCTTAAAAAACTGTATACATTAAACTTTATTGGAGAATTATTTAAAAAATGTTGTAATACCTTATATGTGTTCCTCAGTTATTTCTGTTCATTCTATAACATGGATCAACTATAAACAGTTTTTTTTAATAATATTTAAGAGAGTTTCGAGTTTTCCATATTTTATACATTATACCTATTTAAACTCTAAAGTTTGTGTTGTTTTTTTAAATTTTAAAATGCAAAATTTTTTAAATCTTCAATGCAATTTTGTACAATGTGCGTATAATTTTATTCAAATCATTGTTATTTTTTTCTAAAAGAATTAACATAATTTCATAGATTTTTTGTACAAAACTGGTATATTACAAGCCACGATTCTATTCACTATATACCAATACATATTTGTTTTAATGTCTAATTAAAAAGTAATAAAAAAATCGCAATTAACATATAATTAATGATCTCAACTTATTAAATAAGCTACTTGAAAAATTAAATATATTCTTATTATAGAGTTGGGCAAAATATGAATTTTGTTATGCAATACAATATTTTAAATATATACAGTATTAACTTCTTGTCTATATAATAGTATGTATGCACATATAATAATGAAAAATAACCTTCTTCAAGTTAAAATCACACGGTTGGACGAGTATTTATGCTTTTTTTAAGTATATTTTTATTTAATTCTCTTTTATATAACAATAACAATGTAGAGAAAAATATTATTTTATTAAAACTATTAAAAAAACGATTTTTTTTTAATAATATAATAATGTACCTTTAATGTGGTGAAAAATATATGAATATGGAATTACTTGTGAGAACTAACCTTAACCTAGACCAATAGTTTTTTTTTATAAATCACTAAGTTGTTATAAGTGTTTCGCTGATGTGATGAAATAGATCATTTAAAATGATTTATTTGTTATAATTTATTTTATTAAGTATTAAAAATTTTTTTTAGGACAATATTCACTAGTTGAACCTGATGGTTCAGTCCGTACCGTCGACTATACTGCCGATTCCGTAAATGGTTTCAATGCTGTTGTCTCGAAAAGTGGTCCAACTGTCCATGCTCATGCTGTTGTCGCCAAACCAATTGTAAAACACATTGTGCCAGCCGTACAAAAGGTTGTCTATGCATCACCAGCACCAATTGGTAAGTTTTGCTTTTAAACAATTTTCCTTTTCTTCTTTCCTGATCTTTAATATACAGATAAGTCTACTATTTTATTGTTTATATGACGTTTCGTCCACTATTATGGACATCATCAGGCGACAATCTGAAAAACACTGAAATTAGTATATTTGTATAATGTATAAGAGTTGTGGTTAATGAAATACTTTTTATATAAACGAGAAATAGTACAAGCGCAGCAATTTAGATAAAACCGTGGAGTAGTCAGTAGGTAACAATTCGCCTTGTAAGCGAAAGAGTGAGAGTAAAGTCCTTTTGGCAATAGAATCAGAAGCTTTTAAAACAAAATAAATTCGTGTTGTCACTATTGAGAATTGAATTCTGGAATTTATTCATTGAATATTTTATAAAAATGTACGTCTCAAATATTACACTTTTGGCTCACGTGATGTTTTGAAATATGTAGTCAATTTTTTTTTCTAGTTCCAAATAAAATATCCAGCTTGATTTTGTCAAAAATGTTATTATCATTCAAAACATTCAAATCTAACTTTTAAATAAAATATTGCAAAATTAAAACCAAAAATCAGGATCTAATCTTAATTTGATTTTTTTCATTAAATAATATTCCTTAAATGAATGACCTAGATTTTTTTTTTGTCTATTTCTTTATAAAGGTTAATAAAATTTTGATCGGCTAAAAAATATTGAATCTTTAAAATTCAATTGAAATAATATAAGAAAACATTACTAACAATTTTATAAATCTGGATAAAAATCAACAATTTAAATAAACAATATAACTTACAACAATAGCTCACTCATATAACCTAGGTTATCCTAAATTGAGTTTTTTTTTTCAAATAATTTTATTTATTTAAAAAAAATCGATTTAAACTATTATACAAGATATATGGCTAGGAATGTTAATCGTAAATCATTTTTTTTCTAATACATATACTGCATAGAGGTTCGTCGCTTTAAGTCTTTTGTTTTCCTCTTTTCAAAGCGATTATTTCGTAATATATATATACGTTGTGCAGTTGTATATCAATTTATATGTTTGTGCAAAATGAGGTTGATGATTTATATTTCTATGAATTATTGATATTATTTAATAATTTTTTTTTTGAAAAAAATATCTTAAATCATGTATATCATACAATGAACTTATATGTCTCTTAGTCATAACCGCGAGTTTATAGATATTAGCATATCTATTGTTTGTGTTTTCACCAACAAAAGGCTAAACTTATAAAATCTTTAGTGTTGAAAATTTGTACCAACGAAAGTGTTAACATAAATATTATGTTACACATCAAACAAATATATTATAATTACCATATCAAAAGACGGTTCAATGAAATCTAACAAATTTCACCGTTTTACAAAAAACTAATGTTATTTAACAATTTTTATCTCATTCATATGTCAGAAAAGACAACGTTAGTTTTTAGTGTTTGTAAACAATCTGTGTGTATTTTTTCTGCTTGCCTATTATTTATGCCGCACAAAAAGTTGTAATCGCATGGTATTAAATAATATTTTTTTGAAATATCAAGAGCACGATAAATGATATAAATTTTGTTGGAAAAAAATTTGAAAAAAAGAAACAAAAAAGCTTCTGAATATTATAATGAACTCTATTTGAAACATGGATATAACATGTTTGCAGTACAATGCCCATTGTTTATAGTTAAATTATTAAATTGCATTAGCTAATATATTTAACCACCATCATTATAGTATTTTATTATTATTAATGTGTTTCACATATATAGCCAGGCTCTCAATTGTGATAAGTGTTGAATGTTGCTAAATTTCCAGATATAAATATTTTACGCGCGATTATGTAATGCAATAACAAACAAATAATTTGTTAAAATTTGCGCATTTGTGGGAAATATCTAAGATAAATAAGGTTTTTTTATAAATTATTATTATTTACATGACACCGCAGCTGCTGGTGAAATAGTTTGAAAAAATAATGATTAATTAAAAACAATGTTTGGAATGAAGGAAGCAAATATTCTATAAGAGTTCATGTAAGCGACTACTGCAAGAATGTTGGTTTAATTGAGATGAAATATTTTTTTTAAATGAAAAGTATCTTCTTTTTAAATCACATATAAGCATAACTTTATTAGATAATAAACAATTCAAAATATTTTCTATAGAAAAAAATATGCTGTTACATAAGTCCTTATACATTTTTTTTTATATTTTAATAATAATTTTTTTTTCCAGTTCATTCAGCACCAGCTCATTATGCAGCTGCTCCATTACACTATGCTGCCGCTCCAGCTCATTATGCTGCACCAGCCCATTATGCTCACACTGCACCAGCCCATTATGCTGCCGCACCTGCTCATTATGCTGCTCCATCAGTACATTACTCAGACTACAGTGATTCTTATGATGGTCAATACTATGAACCACAACATCATTATTCCCATTATTAAACAATTTATCACAAAAAAATCACAAAATTTTTATGTTTTTTAAAAATATATTCAAATTTCATTTTATGACCGTGTCCATTTTGCCTAGCCTTACCATATTGTATTATAGTGAGCGGCAACAAATCATTAATTTTAAAAATTATTTTATTAGCTTTATTTAATTTATATTTAAAATATTTAATAATTAAAAAAAAAATTACATAATGTTAATTGTTTGATGGAAGGAAATAGTACATACAAACAATCCATCATTTTTGTGCTAGAAAAACAGTTTCCGCATTTTCCTCCTAACCCGGCTTGTATATTATTTCATTTTCTAATAATACAGAAAATGATGCAAAACGGATTACAGTAATATTGATTTATTTGAAAACATTTATTGTTTAATAATATATTTCATTTTATAAAAAAATTGATAATGAAAATATCACATTACATTATGTAATTAAAGTTAAAGTAATAAAAAATTACAAAAAATGATTTACAAAGTACGTGTACATAAATAATTTTTAAATAATTTATATATAAAATATAAAACAAGAGAAAATTTTATATAGATGTTAAAAATTTCGTCGTTTTTATTAATATATTATTATAAATTATAATTGAGAGATATAATTAATGTTTTGTAATAATAATAATAATTAGAGTTTAATTTTTTTCGGAAATAAATATAATTTTTTTTATATGATATGAAAATAAATTAAATGATAATAAACAAAAACCAATTTTATAATTTAAATATTTTTTTTAGTTGTCTGTAGTTTATATTTAACCTTCTGCTCTGCGCACCTATTGAAGGAAGTCGTACAGACCAATAAGCCTCTGCCAATAGCATCAAAAGCATTTGAAAAGCTGATGACATATTATAAAAATGTTTTTGGAACATTTTTGATTTTAATTCCTATTCATTAGTTCGGATTTCATTCAAACATTCTACAAAGTAACAATTAATGTATAAAGTAGTCAATCGAATTAAAAACGATCTAGATGCAAAGAAGTATACAATCTGGCGTACAACAAGGTAGTGTCTTAGGATTTTACCTTTATTTAATGCATACATCGATTTACCATTATCTAATAACACAATATAAGCTATATATTCAGATGGTACGGCTACAATGACTGCCCAAGAAGATCCATGGAAAAGAATTCAGTTTCACCCTAATTAATTACAAAACTGGTAATATTATATAATTGTGTACTACCTCAAAATATATAAAAGACAATAATTGGGAATCAAATTTACTGGCTCATAAAAAAATCACAAATAACACTGAAAATTAATCTACTATTCTATTCTAAAACATATGGAAATCAGCTAGCATGTCAAACATTGAAATACTGCCAAGATTTGAATCAAAAGTTCTCTACAACATAAGTAAATACGTCATATTTCATTCCAAATCGGGTTATTTACCATGACATGCAAATAAAACCTGATAAAGTACATGAAATTCGATCATTTTAAAAATATGCGTACCATTTTTTAAATTCACTTAAATTATCGTTTTGATTTAAAACTTCTCTAAATACCGTTTTACGATCATTCAATCGTTTTAAAAGAATTTTTAAAATATGTGCACCATTTTTTTGTTTAAAACAAGCTTACGCACAGTTGCTAAGACAACAAAAACATTTTTAAATTCACTGCCTCTATCGTTTTAATTGAAAACCTCTCAAAATAATCTTTTACGGCCACTTGGCCATTTTAAAACTGATCTTAGAAGATGCACACTGTTTTCTCCTTTAAAATAAGCTCAACCACAAATCGTTATAACAACGAATATATTATAATATTTTACACAACTTTTGTTTTCATTTAAGTAAAAGTATTTTTAAAAGATGCGCACAATTTTTCTGATTTAAATAAGTCTACTCATGAGCTGCTACGGCATCGGGAACATTTTAAAATAAAAAAAAACTTATTTCGGTTAGACCTTCCTGCTACCTTCTGCTTGCCTGTTACTTTTAGTAAAAATTGCTATCAAAAAATCTAAAAGCATTTGTATGGCTTCTCTAAAAAAGTTTGACGAGTTTCGCCGCATCAAGCTTAAAATAAAGCTAAAATATTATACTACATAAAGCTGGGAAAAGTGGAGCTCCTTACAAAAAATTTCTGGAAGAATTAATATGAATGTTTTTCGATTTTTAGCCAACAATTTGTTTACTAAAAGTAACAGGCAAGCAGAAGGTACTAATTTAATTTTAATTTAAAAATGTTCCTGTTGTCGTTGCAGGTCATTTATAGGTTCATTTTAAGCAGAAAAATGGTGCGCATCTCCTAAAAATACTTCGCTAAAAGTATATAAAGTAAAGATATTTTGGGTGATATGTCTTTGGGCGTTTTGTCGGTTTTAAAAAATAATTTCTATTGTAATTTTGGTGTTATGTCGTTGGACGTTACGTCCGATTTAAAATTACTCAAAAAATATATTTTGGGTGTTATGTCGTTTGAGAGTTATGTAGTTTGTTTGCTATGTCGGTTTTTAAATAAAAAAAAATGCTTTGGACGTTAGATCATTGAACCTTTTTTTCAACAACATAAAGATATACTGAGAATTTTCATGTATTTTCTAAGATTTTTGGTATAAAAATTAAATTCAGTTAACAGTTTCAATAAATTTTAGGTTTTCTTAATTTTCTCAAAATTTACCTATTTTTTTCTGAGAAATTTAAATATTTATTTTTTATTTTCCGGTATTCATAGTAAATATTATTATAATTTTGTAAAGCATCATCGCACACCTCTAATGTCAGCTTGAAAGTATGCAAAATAAATTTTCGTTTCTTAAATAAATTAATGTTATTAATCATATTGCACCTATTCAAAATAAATAAAAGAGAAAAATACAAAAATGACTACAAGATGGCATACGCTTATATTAGCATAGAAGCACAAATAATAATAAGCTTTTATAGTAAGGTGCACGACGCACTTGCAATAATAAAAATAATAATCGTTTTTGTATTATTTATTTTATTTTATTTATTACAAATATTTTGTGTTAAAATATTTTATTAGAAAAGTCAATTAATAAACAATTTTTTTTAATTTAATTTCTTAGTAGTCAGCATAGAGCAGTAAGTAGCGTAACGACTTAGTGTTAAAGAGGTTGTGGGTTCGAGACTTGGCAGGGTAAAAAAAATCACAACTGGACTATCACAAAAAAAGCAATTGCATTGGTTCGAAAACCATGGTATCAGATAGAAAAAAGTTAAAATGGTCTCTATGCTCATTGCTCCCTCGCTTTGACATAAAGGACACGATAATGATGTTTTTAATTTGCATATAGAAACAGTTAATTATTTAGTTATATTATTTTAATTATTTATTTTTTAAATAAAAAGGTTCCTCGCTTAAGTCTTTCGTATTATTTCTTTACATTTTCTCCTCTTTACTGTATTGGAAATTATATAAGATTTTTATTTAAAATATACAATATAAACAATTATTTAAAAATCTTTAATTTAATAACAGAAAAGTTATTAAACTGATATTTTGATTTCACGCAGATAGAAAAGAAGCAGAAAAACCAATGATTTTTATCCAACAATTCAAAACAGTTTACAATTTCAACTAGTTGTTTATTTATTCAATCAACATTATAAAATTATACGGTTTTATATGTGTCAACTATTAACGTATGCTCCTGATGATATACAATATAAACTTTACAGAGTTGGCAAAATTTAGTTTAATTTAAGTTTAACAATATTTTGTTGAGTTCAAAGTATACAACTTGGCGCTTACATTATATGAAAAATTTGTCTATATAGCCAACTTTGTTTTAACCTAAAGTTATTTCTTTATAGTTTTATCAAAGATAATCCAAATATAGATATGTCTACACGGCTGTTTTGCCGCTACGTTTTATAACGTCTCCACGAT
>JANSTW010069974.1:0-10404 GCA_027564275.1 Diadocidia ferruginosa | reverse complement strand
CGGGGAATTCAAATCTGGTATTATCTCAAAAGTATGGTAAGTGCACTTACAATCTTTTTCCAGGGACCCACTGAAGTATACAAAATGTATTTTATCTAACAACAATTATTGTAAAAATATCAAAATAATTTATGAAAATATTTAATAAAAAGGAAAAAATTGACAAAAAATTTACTGAATAAATCGAATTTATCTATTTTTCTTCTATAATTATGCAAAACTGAAAATTATTTTCTGTGAATAATAACATATATACTAAAGGTAAAGACATCTTTTGTGGAGCACAACCCAAAAAAATGTTTTATAAAATCTCGGTTATTTAAAAAGATCTATGAGCCAAGTAGCCCCACACTCCCCTATATCACTTCATCCCAAAAAATTATAAACGAGATTTTATATTTTTATAAATAAATATGTTATTGCTTTATAGAAAAAAATTGCATAATAATTTATTAAAAAAAAATTGTATATTCTAATGTTTATAAATTAAAATTAAATTAAATTAAATAACTTAAATATTAAACTAAAACTTTATCTTTTTTCAAGAAGTAATGAAATTCCATTGATTGGCCTTAATACTAATTCGGATGCAATTTCAACACTTTCACGATCGCCCACAGTTTTAAATCTAAAATTTCGAATAAACATGCTCAACATTGCCTTCTCTTCGTACATTGCGAATTTTTGTCCAACACAATTTCGAGGACCGGCACTAAATGGTATGTATGCATACGGATGTCGTCCGGCTGTATTTTCGGGTAAGAATCGATCAGGATCAAATTTTTCGGGATCAGGGAAAAAGCGCTCATCTCTGTGCATAAAATATGTTTGTATGTTTACAGTACAACCAGCCGGTATTGTATACTCGTCCAGTTTGATATCTTCACTTGTAATGCGGCCATAGGCTGGCACTGATGGATATAAGCGTAGCGATTCTTTAATTACCCTCTCCAATAATTTCATTTCATTCAAATCTTTTATTGTAGCACCCCTATCGGAACCTTCAAATATTGAATCTATTTCTTCAAAAACCTGTTCCTGCATGTCTGTGTGAATTCCCAGCAGAAATAGGGTCCATGCAATGCCGACCGTCGTTGTATCATGTCCCTCGAACATAAACGTATCCACTTCTTCTCTTAATTCCAAATCATTCAAATTTGTCTCCAATAACATATCCAAAAAGGCCAAACGCTTCTTTTTGCCGAATTCGCTTGAAGTGTTGTTTTGTTCGCTTGTTGCAATCGGTCCATTCTTTTTGCGATCTCTTATGACACCTTCAGTAAACCGGTGCAAAGTGCTAATGCATTTGTGATATTGCTTACCAGCGCTTGTTAAATCGTAAATAAAGTGTGGTCTTAACCATGGACGTCGGATACGTTGAAATACAAGTTCAGAAAAATCATAAATTGCATCAATGTATGCATTTTCCGTTTGATCTTGAGCATTTAGTTTTACACCCATTGCAGCTTCGGCAATAATATCCAAAGCAGCCTTTGTAATAAACGGATAAACATTTACCGGTTTGTTTGTTCCGCAATGTTCTTGTAATTTATTCACAAGTATGTTAGTTTTTTCGGTAAAAATTTCACAAAAGCTTTCCAAAATTGTAAAATGAAATGTTGGCGTTATAATTTTTCGATGTGTAAACCATTTTTCACCACTTGATATCAGCAGTCCGTCGCCCAACCATTGCTTTGTAAATTTATAGCCTTTTGCCTTATCCATGTGCTTACTTGCTGATATAAGCTTTTCTGCATATTCTGCCTTACGAATTGTAACTTCTGGTTGCAAACTGAACTGTAGCTTAGAAATTGTTTTATATTTCCTTGCATGTTCTTTAAGTACATTGAATATTTTGTTACGAGGAACATTGTAGAAACTATAGGATGTACCAATTATTGGATAGGATTTATCACCGGGAATATTTTTCATAGTATCCTTAAATTTCTGTAATTTAGCACACCATTTAAAGAACGGAATAAAAGACAACACTAGCACTGCTGCCAAAATTATCAACTCAATCATTTTGAATATTAAGATTTTTGAACAATTCGCGAGTATATTAAACGTGCTCAAAAGCTTTTAGAAAATTGTTGCTAAAATTTTATAAGTCACCTATTATATATCATCCAAAAAACCTCGAAACATGCGTACAATAAAAACGTTAGTACATACAGATATATATATATATATACTGTATATAGATAGTTTTGTCTAGCACACATTATTAATGAGTTAATTCACATTTTACTACTATATAAAATTTTGAAGTAGCGGGACGTATATTTGATTTATGTAATAAAAAATTTTGAAACATTCTAATTATATTTTTTTAAGACTTCTGCTATAGATTAATTCGACTTATCATTAGTTCACAGATGGGCTCAAAATAATTTGCTTCTGCTTAATCCTGAATAATCTCAAGCATAAATTATACATGAAATATACTTTTCATATATATAGGTTTACCGAATTTAACCGACCTGAAAAGAGAACATTACTCAAACCTATAATTGAAAGTCCGCAGACTTTTGACCAGGGTCATCTTAACTTTGTTGGGGGCGGTGGGGGGGTTGCACACAGAAAATTGGGCCCTTATAGAAAACCCAAACACATAAATAAATTCATACATTTGTGATGTTAATTTGTATGTTTATGTTTATCCATACAAAATATTCATGCTTGTTGGTTATAAATATGTGTGTAAATATTTAAATAAGATTTATTAGTAGTGAATATGATTTACATTTTGAGTTCAGACCTTTGTATTCCGTTGTTTGTAATATGGTTTCTTCCAAAATTTCAGTTGAGATAAGTCTTCAATGATGTTCTCAAAGTCAATTTTCTGTATAGCATGACTAGAATGTCATTTTCAATGTACATGATGACAGTAATGCTCATATTTACGTTTTTTTGCAAAATCTTTTGTTAAAACGTAAACAATTGAGTACTACGAAGCTGTCATTACGTCACGTGCAAAAATAGAACAACTCGTTCCCTTAAGGTTAAGACGGAACTGCTTTTGACCCGTCTACGTTTTAAATTATCGAAACTTCTTTTTTTATGTATTTTCATGTCAAATTTGTCTTAAACGAAAAACCAATTATTTTTTGATATTATAATCTAAAATTCTAAGGATATATCAGATGTAACGAAAATTATCTAGAAAATTGTCAGGTTAAAAATATTTTTTTCTCTAAACTCTAATTATATGAAATATTTATAGATATAAAATCAAGAGAGTAATATGATTGTGCGGTGACATAGCATTTATTAAACATTTTGTCATATTTTTTATCATAAAATGTTAATAAAAAATATAATTTAATTATATGTATTCATTATATACATATATACTTGAATAATATTAAATTATATATACCTACATAATACATATAATATTATGTCCTATACACATACATTTATTTGCAGAATTTAAGAATTTAAAGATAATATTATATACTTATACATATTATAAAGGTTTGGTTACATATAAAAAGGAAAGTATTAATATTTAAATTTATATAACTATGCTCAAATATTCAAATCAACTATGTGCAAAAGGATTATATCAATTAAATTGTATATATGTTTGTCAAATCAGGGAAGTGATTAAGACTTATATTTCAGTTCCGAAGGTATTATGTTCAATGGACAATGTGAATGTACCTAAGTCCTACATACTTGATGGAATTGAACATAATATGGAAGGAGTTATGGATAATAAGTCCTTCCATATTATAAAATAAGGATATTATGGTGATTGTCGGCATGGTATAGCGTCATGGGTCTTGGGTTTTGGGACTTAATTTCGCAGATGTCACTAAGGGAATTTATATGATATTAACATGTTTCTTCTATAATTTATAAAATTCTACCCACCTATCACCATAAATATGGCGCAACACTCCATCTTTGATATGGTCGTTAATGAAAACCATGGCATCAGATAGAAAAAAGGCTAAAATGCTCCCTATGCTCTCTTTGGATTAAAGGACTCGATAATGATAAGGTCAATTATTATATGATTTTTCGTGATTACATTAACAATTTTGAATTATTATTATATTTTATAATTATCTTTTAGACATAAATGATTTTCAAATTTATACGAATTTGATTATTTTGATAAATCTATTGTTATCACCGCAGTTTATGTGTACTTAATATTCATGTTCGTATATATAAACTGCGTATTCGATGCAATCTGGAATCATAGTTTTAATCACTACTTCTTTTGTTTGCTGCCCAAACAATATTGTTTTTGATTTTTTATGATAAGATACAATCATAAATATGCAATTTATTAAGAAATATTTCGTCAGTACAGTTCATCATGGCGAGTGAAAAAAAAATTGTACGAACAAAAATAATTTGCAAATGTTTTCAAAATGTTAATTCTAATATTAGAGCTATAGTAAACGGCTAAATTTGGCCACTAAAACTAAAAAAAAATTCGAACTAAACTATCAAAACCCAAATAGGGTTTTGATAGTTTGGGTGGGTACTTCCAGAAACTGAAGTCAGAATTTCGTTTACATTCAAAGACTTGAAAAATGTTGCACAGTGTTATATAGACATAGCTTAATAATTAAAAATTATAGATTATTATGTGCTTTATCTGGTTATTTTTTAATGTAATGAGTTTTGATTCCAGATTTCATCGAATACAGTCTATATACTATATTAACACTATATATATAGTATTTTTTTTGAACATCTGTCTGTAGTGCTCTATACATACGCGTTTAAACTTTATAATCTTTGAACATTAATCAAATATACTTTTAAGCACATTTGGTGGATTCACTCATACGAAAGAAGTCAGCTGGGTGCAAAAAGCATACGAATTGAAATTTTAAACAATAAACTTGGTATTATTATATAATATATTGAATATTCATATTCCATTGTTGTCATGTCACAGTTGAATCATCGAATAAATAAGCTTATATTTTAAAATATTTATCGATTAACGATTCAGAGACTTATTTAATAATACAATGTGGCACTGGCTGCAAAATCTTCGAAGTCACTGAAAGGAACTCCATTGGCAGTTAAGCAAAATAGATCATGAGCACACATTTAAGATCATCAGATAGAAATAGGGTAAACTGGTTCCTATTCTCCATCGCTTTGACGTAAGGGATACGGATATTTAAAATACTAATCTTGGATTCTGCAATTCTACAAACTAATTATTATTAGAGCATTTGATATTTTTAAATTTAGAATTTACTTTAAAGATATAATATAATATATAATAATTTCCGAATAAAGAAATAAAGGAAAGTGTATTTTTATCAAGAAACATGCGTGATAATAATAATTTAATAAAATATATTTTTGAGATCAGTGACAAATATTCCATATATGGATTGCATGTCATGCTTCCGTAATCGAAATATAAATAATGATTTTATTAAATGCCTTACAATATTTTATCGCATTCGAAAATTTTAAGTTGGTACGCACAATGCACAACTCAAACATTGTTGTCTCAAATCAAAATATTGCATTTTCTAACTCATTATTTGTAGCAGAGACAGACTATGATATTTATTTATATTTTGTGATGTTGCATTTAAGTATACGCTTCTTAATAAGCTTTAAGGCTTTTTTCTTTTCTTACATAATTGTTTGCACCTCGAGACAGAAGTATGCGATTATTTATCGTTTAAAACTACAAATTAAATAAATTTTATATTAAAAATGTTTTCGCCTCGTGTCTGATATTTATATAGATAAAATCTTTTCGTAACACTCATTTATAGGTTATATTAAATTTAAAACATGTGTTTTTATTATCAACTCTAGACTTTAATCAGACAGAATCATATCATTACACAAGGTATGTACTACACGCATATACAATAATTAGTAAAAAAAATATTTGAGTTTTTTTACATATAGTTAATTTTGTTTACATTTTATGATAAAAAGTATACATAATAACTGATAATATATTTATAACGAACAATTTTTGTTTATCTGTATAAATATTTTGAGGAAGTGTTGATGAATTGTCCCGTAGTCGATGATAATTTTTTAAATTTTTATACGTTTTACTACATACAAATACAAAAAATCGGTCCGAGAGCCCCCAGTATAACTGGGATGCTGCTTTTACTATCTGGTAACATTTAAAAACTGACACAAACTAACATTTTCTTTATTAGTTCACATGTTTGAACAACAAGTGTGAACTAATCGATAAAAATATTTTGGAAACGCCCCTTATATCTTTGATCTAGAGACTGTAAATTCAATCCCAGAATAAAGGTTCATATAGGACCACTTAAAACTCATCCTCACCAAAATTTGGTTAAATCCATTTACTAGTAAAAAACTTTCTCTATATATGCTTTTTTATATTGTTACAAAAACATCGTATGGGACCACCCCCTTCTCTTTGACCTAAAGACCTTAAATTATATTCCAGAGTATAAGAGTACTAAAAACTTACCCCCACCAAAATTTTTACGAAAAAAAAATCGTATAGGAGCTGCCCAGCCCTTATATCTTTGATTTCACAAATGCAACCCTAGTATGAGACTACTAAAAACTTACTTCTAACAAAATTGGGCCAAATCCGTTTACCAGGAAAAAACTTTCTCTATAGCTCATATTTTTCTGCCATTTTTAGCCAAAAAAATCGTATAAGAGCCCCTTTTCCCCTTTTACCTATAGTCCCTAAGAACAATCTTAGAGTATAGGGCCACTAAAAACTCACGACCACAAAATGTTGGACAAATCCGTCCACTGGTGTAAAACTGTCTTTTGTCTGATATTTCTCGAACAGACAGACAGACCGACGGACGGACACTTTTTTTTTTAATTTATTTGACTAAGGGTATTATAAAACGAAAAAAATTGCTCGGCAATTTGACCATTTTGACTAAACTCCATATATATTGGATTTTTTTTAGTGTTGTTTGTATGGCCTTAATTTAGATAAAAGTGGTCAAATATTCAAAACAACTTTTATTTTCGAATTTGGTCTCGGTGTGATGTGCTGTATTTTTTATATGGTTTTTTCTATTTTATGCATACGTAGATTCTCAAAGTATGAAATGTAAAAAGATAATAAAAGCAGTGTCTTAGTTTTACTGGGATCTATGAGATCGATTTTTTTTGTAATTAACTAAGTTATTATCAACTCAAGTTCATACATAATATATATAAAGGACTACAAAAATTGAGGTAAACGTTTCTCTTTAAAACGTATAATATATATCAGTTGTAAAGTTTTGATTGGTTTAAAGGTTGTGGGTTCGAGAATCGGCAGGATCAAAAAATTTCAGAACTGGATTAAAAAAAAAACGCAATCGCAGTGGTTTCGGAAGTCACTTTAAGCCGTTGGTACCTTATATGATACAAACAGATAAACCATATGGTATCAGATAGAAAAAAGGGTAAAAATGGTCTCTATATGTTCCCTCGCTTTCTTTCAAAGAAATTTACAAGTTACATATTTTGATCGCAATAAAGAACACAATGATGATGATTGAACATGACATTTTCCAGTTTTTACAAAACTTAAAAGAAGGAGAAGGTTTAAAAAATAAAAATATTCACAATTAATAAAATTAAAATTTTAATATAACACCTAATTATAAAATAAATTCTTAAACACTAACATCTTCGTTCTAATGTTATATTTACACCATCCATTGGCTTAAGCACTAGTTCGGCTAGAATGTCCACATCACGTGTACCAATCGTTTTAAATTTAAAATTTCTAATCAACGTACTTATCACAGATTTTTCTTCGTACATAGCAAATCTTTGCCCAACACAATTTCGAGGTCCTGCACTAAACGGAATGTATGCGTACGGATGACGACCCACTGTATTTTCCGGTAAAAATCTGTCCGGGTCAAATTTCTCTGGATCGGGAAAGTGTCGTTCGTCTCGATGTAAATGATAGGTATGTATGAGCACTGTACAACCTTTTGGAACTGTGTAATCGTCGAGTTTTACATCATTGGCCATGTACCGACCAAAAAACGGAACCGATGGAAATAAACGCAATGATTCTTTTATGACTCTTTCCAAAATTTTCATTTCGCCCAAATCCTGCAATGTGGCGTTTGTATTTTTGTCACCGTGGAAAATTGCATTAATTTCCTCGAAACATTGCTCTTGATATTCAGGATGTAATCCAAGTAAAAATATTGTCCATACGATGCCAACGGTTGTTGTGTCATGTCCCTCAAACATAAATGTGTCTACTTCTTCTCTTATTTCCAAATCCGTCAAATCTGTTTCCAACAGCATGTCCAAAAATGCTAAACGCTTCTTCTGTCCTACGTCAACTGCATTCGAATCTAAATTTGGTCGCTTGTTCTTTTCCAATAAAATACTTTGTCTTCTTTCTTTAATCACATTTTCCGTATAGGTATGCAGTATCCTTAAACACTTTTTATAAACTCTTGAATTTGACGTTAGATTATAGATTATGTCTAAATGTAACCATGGTGCCATAATACGTTCCATCAGAAGTTCCGATATCAGATAAACTGAATCAAGATATTCATTAGATTGTGCATCTTGAGCATTTAGTTTAACACCCATTGCGGCTTCGCCAATTATGTCTAACGTTACCTTAGTGATATCCTTATAAATATCGAATGGCTGATTTGTGCCACAATGCTTCTCCAAGTTCTTAACCATTATATTTGATTTTTCGGCAAAAACTTCACAAAAAGTTTCCAAAATGTTAAAATGAAAAGTCGTTGTTATAATTTTTCGATGCTGAAACCATTTCTCACCGGACGAAATTAACAAACCATCGCCCAGCCATTCTTTTAAATATCCATACGTCCAAGATTTCTCCATATGTGTGCTGGTCGAAATAATTTTCTCTACATATTCGGCTTTGTTAATGCCCACCTCTGGAATAATGCCAATACATATTCTCAGTACGTACGGATATGCATTGAAGATTTCGGTAAACTTTTGAAACATTTTCCGTCGACTTATGCCGAAAAACAGATACGTTATTCCAATCAATGGATATGATTTTGGTCCCGGAATTGTATCCATCTTACCGGTAAATTTTCTAAATTCCATAAATTTCCGTATAAACGGCAGAGAACTAAGAATCAAAACCAGTACGGCAATAATTGTAATCATTTTTATTGTTTTTTTCCACACGTTTTATTTAAATAATTTTGAATTTAACATAAAAATAAGAATCACAAAATCTATTTTTTTTCACATTAGTGATCACGGTATATGGATACAATTTATTGGACGATCCGCATCCACCTTATCACATATCTTTATTATAAATGAAATAACTATATACTAAAGTAAACATTTATTTTTCGGTAATTTTTTATTTCCAATTAGCTTATTCAATAATGTCATTGTATATTTTTTAATTCAGTTTTTTATGAATAATAAAAAACTAACAATTAAAATAACATCAATTGAAAAATATTATATAGGATGTCGCCTCGCAAAAATGTAAAAATAAAATATTTCTTTAATATTTATTTTATACTGCGAACGAAAAATAATAATTTATTTTTGCAATAAGTTCAACTTACTATATACAAAATGTTAGAATCGGTGTAGCTTTAGCTATAAAAAAACAGTGATATTTTTTCGAGCGATAATTTTTTGGCAGTTAATCAAATTTGATTTTGAAAAATATTTAGTTAAACAGTCTTATATATCAGTCTTCTATGAAAGAGCTTTTATCTGCTCGAAAAGCTTAAAGATATAACACCCAAAGCTTTTTTTCTTATTTCTTAAACTGACATATCGGTGTTGTGTCATTCCACCACATCAACAAATAATATATCCTATAAAATAATACGAAGAAATTATATTGGAATATATATTATTATTATAGTTGGTGAGTTGGGCTAGTGATACAGGAAACGTACAAAGGTAAAAATATTTAAAAAACGACAAATTTTTATTTGTTAAAATTCAATTAGATTTAAATTTATTTATTTTAAATCTCTTCAAAGGTGGCAAGATCTTATTTAATGTAAAGCCGCCCCTATATCAGTAGCTTGTTTTTTCGTAAGTTCACGCGGAAAAAATTATAATCAACATGGCGAAACCGCCCCTATATCAGTAGCTTGTTTTTTCGTAAGTTCACGCGGAAAAAATTATTATCAACATGGCGAAACTTTTACAGTAATACTAAAATCAGCCATATTTCTTTATGGCAACACTAAAATCTCTTTTTGGTAGTGTACAATTTTCCCGCTCACATTTTGTAATTTTTCGCTCTCTTATATTTTGACAGATTTTCACAAATTAAATTTTTCGCTTAAGAGTTACTGATACCAATGCAGTGGGTAAATTTGATGCACGTTTGAGCGCTCATCTTTCGATGAAATGTTATAATTTTTTTTACTGGCATTGATAAATGAAATAGAA
>JANSTW010069963.1:0-10406 GCA_027564275.1 Diadocidia ferruginosa | reverse complement strand
GGACGAATTTCTTAATGGAGATGTTAAAGAACTTCAACAAAATTTTCCATTCTTTTCTAAGTATGAATTAGATGTGTCGTCGGATGGCTTTTTAGGACGAGGCACATTTTCTGTTTGCAGGTTACTTTTCTATAACAGATATATTTTTATATTTTAATTTAAGGTTTTACAAAAATTTATAACATCGAAGATCTAATATTAGATTTTTTGCTTGCATTATTGTAAGTATTGAAAAGTTAATTAAAAAAGTTTTGAAATTTTTTCTTAGAGCTGTTATTTTATTAAATTATTGGTTTTTTATAATTAGATTTAAATTATTTTGTAATTATGTAACTTTTTTAGGAAATGTCGTCGACTTTCTGATAACCGCGAATTTGCAGTGAAAATTGTCAGTCAAAAATTTTCATATCATGCGCTAAGAGAAATTCGGATTTTGGAAATGTTAAATCCGCATGAGAATATTGTAACTTTAGTAGATGCAATGTCTGATCCCCTTCATTTTTACATTATTTTGGAGTTGCTAAAGGGTGGCGAATTACTTCAAACTCTAAGAAAAATGGTAAAATTCACTGAGTTCCAAGCTGCGCAAATAATGTCACAGCTTGTAAACGCTGTTTCGCATATTCATTCAAAGGGCGTCGTGCATCGTGATTTAAAACCGGAGGTTATTTTAAATTTTATTATTATAATCAATAATAATTACAATTTTATTTAATTAATATAATCATACTTCTGAAGCTATTGTTAAAATAAACAAATAATAATCTTATGTATTTTTAATTTAAAGGAGGTTTAAATATGTCTTAAATATTTGAAATTTATTTTTTTGGATTATTATAATTATAAATTTAGAATATACTCTTTGTGGATAATAGTTCTAACGTAAATATTCGCTTAGTTGATTTTGGTTTTGCTCGTGTATTACCAAACTCAAAAGAATCCCTAGTAACTCCCTGTTGTGGAACTTTATTTTATGCAGCTCCTGAAGTACTTGAAATTCAAGATGAGCTTCCTCAATACAACCAACAGTGCGATTTATGGAGTTTGGGTGTTATTTTGTTTACAATGCTTAGCGGAAAAGTACCATTTTGTGCTAGAAGCAATTCAGAATCAGCAGCAGAAGTTATCTCAAGAATTCGGTTAGCCGAATTTACTTTTGACGACCCTGTGTGGGATTTGATAGACGAACAGGCTAAAAATTTGATTACAGGTTTGTAAAATTTGATTACAGAATACAGTTAAATTTATTTGCTTATTTCTTAGTAATACAATAAAAAAATAGTTTATAATAAATCAAATTTATACTAAATGTTATTTAAAAATAAAAAAAATTAGCTTTAGAAAATATTTTAAATGCTATCCTTACAATTAAAAGCGCAAAAACAGCTCAAGCTAACCTTATTTAAAGTTATAACTAATTCAATAACTGTAATTTCAGAGAACGGTTTAATTTTTTTTTCAGTTTTTAGGTCTTCTAACAGTTGATCCGACAAAGCGTTTTTCGCTAAAACAGCTTGCTTCTCATCCTTGGTTAACGAGCACTGGAATACATTCTATTTGTGAACTTCAAACACCAACGGTGCTGCCAACAATGGCCGGTAAATTAATTTAAATGAGTTAAATAATTTACCTTACACACTTTTTCTGGAATATTTAATATTTTTTTAGTCATTAAAAAATATTATAATGCAAATAAACTATGTAAAAAAATTAAAATTTTTTGACCTAAATTTTTTTATGTTTGCACCAATTATTGGATTAATTCTTTGTCATTCAATTAATCGTTATTTAGATGAAACATTCAATGAAACTATGAATGCCTTTATTACCGCTCACCGTGATGGTTTTCAGCTAATGGATGTCGATACAGCACCATTGCTCGTAAAACGACGAGGATTGAAACGACGTCTAGAAAAAGACCCTTCTCAAAAATCAATCACTTCAAGTGGTCGCCCTGTTACTTTAAAACCCGTTCCAGAAAATGAGTCTTTAGAAGAAATTCCCCAACATCGAAAGCAAAATGGTGCGTCTTCTTCTTCCTTAAATTGTTCTAATTCAAATAAGCCAGAAGCACCATGCTCAGATCTTTACGAAGTGGTATCAAGTCTTGAAAATCCATCACCTTTCACGGAATATCGTGATACAAAACCTCCTTATTTAAAATATTCACGTGATGATTTTGAAAGTAGTGAGTGTTAACAACGAAAAAGTAATGAAAATCATTCATTAGGCTCATCTTGAAATTTGTCTAGATCGTTTGAATTTAGATGTTTACAAATTTCTAGTAGGATAAAAAAATGTACTTTAGCCTTCTGAGCGCCTTAAGGTCTTTCCATAATGACAATTATTCAAATTTTTATCATTTGTACTGTGTAAAAATATTTGCTACTTATCTTACTTTATTTCTTAAAAGGACTAAGCAAAATGTATTGTATTAAAGTTTTTTTTTATATTTTAAGAATTACAATAGTTCCATTTAGTTTTTTTACTTACAAAACTGCTTCATAATTATATAATCTATCAAAAATCGTTAATAGTACTATTTTTAAGTTCGTTAAATCATTTGTTTACCAATATTACTTGCCTTTTTTCGTGCAACTAGTTACTAACATTTCCATATCTTTCGGTGTTTATTTTATATAAAGCTCTTATATATTTCAAACGTTATTGTTGTTTTGGAAATAAATGACAAAATTTATTTCTTTAGTAATTTAGATTTTACAATAAAAAATACTTGCAATTTATTTAGGTTAAAGATCTGCCAAAATAGTTTTAAATTTTCAGAAACATGTTGAAAATTAAAACAATGTTAGTTACGTTAAGATTTACCTATTTTTAATTCTTAGAATTATTGGATAGAGATTTTTTGGTTATGTCTATATTTATTTTTCAACTTATCTAGCTCTTCAATTTATATTAAACATTTTTTGTTAGTTCTAATAAAGTTTATTTTCGTAGAATATGTCTCAAACGTTTAACAACTTCATAAATAGGAAGACCAACCACATTATGATAACAACCTTGGATTGACTTAACAAAAGTCCCACCCTGGCCCTGAATGGCGTAAGAGCCAGCTCGTCCCCTACAAATGATGCTTTTATAATTTTTGTCCATTAATAAAAAAACTCATTCTATCAATATAGTACAAAAATAAAATTACATTGGCTCTCCTCCATTTACATATGCTCGAAGGACGCCACTAGGGATCTGGCCAAACTCTACAATAGTTTCTGCATGAAATTGATCCATTTTATTATTTTTCGAATCGATCAATGCTACTCCCGTAAATACGGAATGTTTTTGTCCGTTAAGTCTTAAATAAGAAAAAAATTGTAACACATTGAACGAATAAAAAACCAACTTTTTTAACGTCTCAAAGGCATCCTCTTTGTCTTTCGGCTTACCTAAAATTATTCCATTGATCAAGACCATTGTGTCGCAACCAATTATTACATCAGAATTTGTCTAGAATAGAAAATACTCCAATTAATGGCTAAAAACTTTAAGAAACTCAAAACGTTTAAAAAACTTAATATAATAATTTTGCCTTGAAGATCTGACATTTTAAAATTAAATAAAGTGCGTATTGAATCAACATTACTGTAAATAAACAATACCTCTGATTTTTTAAAACGTTGCGCTACTTCCAGCGCTTTAAGTTTTGCAGTTTCTTTAACATATTCTTCTGGTTTTAAGCTTTTTGGTAAATCTTCAGCACAATTTGATGGTTCTACAATAGGGTTTATAACCTAAAAATTTAAATAATAACTATAAGTTAAATTTTAATGTAAATTTGTGAAATTACGCCGACAGTTGCATTTATATTTTTAAAATTACAAAAATTTAAATCTTATTTTAAAAAAAATATTTATACTAGTCTTATAAAATAAAATTGCGTTACAAATAATATTTTTTTTAAATATAGCCCTTGGCGTTTTGTTATTAAAAAAATGCTAATTTTTATAAAAACTTCTTTAGATACAATTACAATTTACAAAGTTTTATAATCTCTTATGAATCGTCGCATTTATTTTTTAGACTTTAAGTCTCTATTAAAATTTAATTATATGAAAATTCACTTATTAATAGGTTATTGAGAAATGTTAAATAAAATAAATAGCTTAGAATTAGATTAGGAATAGCTGATGAAAATATAAATAATCTTAAACGATTTTGAATGTTTTCCCTATCAGGAAATGGTTTTTTAAAAAAAAGTAGTACAGTTATCCTATCTTTAATTTTTTTATCTCTATATATAAAGATTTTTTATTACTCTAGTTTCTAAGTTAATTTCAAAGGAAACAGCTCTTATTTGTATTTTGGAGACTATTCAATCTTATATTTATTTTAATGGCGTAAATTTCAATTTTCTTAAACGGAAGGTAAAACCTTTGTATTTTAAACTTCAAAAAATGAAATAAACTTACTACTTGTTGTAGAAGATTGAGTCGATTTGCTGAGGCGCTTGCAAGCACAATAATTGGACATATATCAGACGAATCATCGCTGATGTCATCCAAATACCAGCTCGATTTCATTTTTCGCAGAACTCTTTTACTCTCAAAACTTTTTACAAAGTCTTGGGGTACCCCAGAAATTCTACAATGGTTAACTTTTATTAGTTTTTTTAATTCGTCATAAATTTAAAATATTTTAGCCTGAAATATTATCGAGAAAATTATATGTCAAAAGGAATTGTAATGGAATTAATTGAACGTAAAACTCCTAAAATGGTTATCAAAAAGGTTTTACTTTTTTTGATTCTTATTAAAATTACTTTATTTCTCTAGAAGTATCTAATTTGTTTGACAATTTATATATAAAAATTAAATATCACATTTCATTTCATATAATATTTGTTGTAGCAGTTTTACCAGTCTTTTTTTATCTTGAATTTTTTCTTATATTGTTTTTTACAGCATTGGACCAAAAATAATGTAATGTACATGGAAGGATATTTTAAGTCTCCTTTAGTTGAGTATTCTCCCATTCTTTTTCCTGAAGAGAATGTCAGTATTGCAACATGGCGTGGCTTATTTCCGGTCAACACAAACTCTCGTCAAGGCCTTGTTGTGCACTTAGCTGGAACCGGTGACCATTCCTTCTTTCGACGTGAATTCGGCTTTGCCAATAACCTTTTGGAGCACGGAATTAGCTCAATTTTATTGGAGAACCCATTTTATGGAACACGAAGACCAAAAAGTAAAGCATTTAGTGGCTTATATAAAATCTAGATATACGAAAGATATGTTATTTGACTTAATATTTTCTACCGAGGAAGTTTTTCGAGCATGGAGTTTGTAATAATTCCATTCTTATTAATATTCTTTAACAGCCTCGTTTTAAATTAAACGTTGTTATTTGATTTAGGTCAATTTCGTTCGAGTCTTTTAAATGTCTCCGATCTTTTTGTAATGGGAGCCGCTTTAATGGCTGAATGCTGTTTTCTGCTCAAATGGGCCAGTGAACAAAACCATTGGCCTCTTGGATTATCTGGTGTTTCTATGGGTGGTCATATGGCAAGTCTGGCAGCTACAAATATGCCTTCACCCACTGCACTTGTTCCTTTGCTATCTTGGACATCAGGCGCTCCTGTTTATACATTTGGTGCACTCTCTGAAGCAATTAATTGGCTAGTGTTGGACAGGGAATTAAATTCAAAGGTTTTCCTACATGAACTTCGACAAAAAATACCGAATGCTGATTGGTTTGATAAACTAGTAAACTTTTTTTAACAATATTTGTTTTTAATATATTACAAAATAGTATATAGCAAAAATATAACGGAATTTTAGGGAGATTCATCGTATTTACCGGCGCTGATTTCTCCAGCTAAACGTTTCATGTGGATTATAATGGAAGAGTTTACTAATCTAGCCATGTACCCCGTCCCTTGTGATCCGAAATTAGTTAGATCAATTGTTGCAGAAGATGATGCTTATGTTTTACGACTCCCAATAGTGCCGGATTTAAGGCAACTTTGGCCTGGCACGACAGTGCACGTAGTCCCCAGCAAAGGACATGTCGAAGCTTACTTTTCAGCGCACGCACTTTTTCGAGAAACGATCCGTCAAATGTTACTAAGTGTTGGGGGAAAACATTTAGTCAGTGATGCCGTAAATGTACAACACAGAAAAAACCATCTCTAAGCACTAGAGATATGTTTTTATTTTGTATTAGCGCACTAGAATGCATGTGATATTAGATTTTTATGAAAATGGCATCATTCTTTGGCACTTTAATCGAAATATTTAAGTCTGTCTCATAAAGGAACCTGTTCTATTTTTTACACTGTTACATTGTCATAAAATGAAGCAGATTTTATACGCAAATGCTAGTGCTCAAATTTTTTCTTAAAACGGGTCATTTAAGTACTGATAAATAGCTTAATTAAAACATACTTTCTTGTACATTGAATCTAAAAATTTAATAACGTATTTCAGTCATATTTGAAAAAGAAATAATATTTCTATTTTACAGTAAAAACAACTTTAAAAAAGTTATTAATATAATAATAATACAACAGTAGCATTTCTTTGGCGTTGACAATTATTTTAAGAATAATAAAGTGGTAAAATTTACCATAAAAAACGGCTTCCAAACATTTAATGCATTCTTTTAATATAAATTTTATATGATGTATAATTTGAAAAAAGATGAAAAATGTATATAAAACACAAAAACTTTCAAAATTTTATTCTAAGTCATAATTCTTATATCAGCAGACATTAAACAACTAATTGAAGTTTGCAACAAAACTATTTAGCTAGATTTTGTTGATGGTGGTTCTCTGCCTTTGACAGTACGCCACTGGAACTTCTGGCTCTTGATGAACGACCAGGCATTGCGCTTTGCATATATTAAAATCACTGCAGTAATTGGAAGTATTGCAAGAATCTATAAATTTTTATACTCCATAAAGTATAAAAAATATCACAAGAAATTGAAATTACTATAGGGAAATTCCGAATTTTTTTTTGTTATAAAAAGATTTTTAAATGGATAAAATTGTGTTTTTTCAAAAAAATAAAATTTTACCTTAAAATTGCAATTTTTCAATTTTAATAACTGTTCTTATTAATTTATATCAACTTTGTAAAAAAAAAGTTTCTAGTATACAAATAAAAACAAACTTTGAGCGCATATTGTTTCCGTTTATCATGAAATGGTTCAGATGTCCATCGCATAAATGTAACAACATCCTTTGCTTGTTGACTAATTGTTGCGGGTGTTCCATCCTTGTATTCAATACCCTCGTCAAACAATTGCTGAGGCATAGAAATAACACCACCCGGAAAGTATGGATTGTAGGCTTTACCTTCATCTATTTTTAGGCCAGCCGGTGCATCTAAATAGCCAGTGAGCAATGCAAAGACATAATTATCGGCACTATGGCGTGCCATTCCCATAAGAGAAAGATCAGGCGGTGCTGCACCATTATTAGCCGCCGCTGCTGCTTTTTTGTTCGGGTAAGGCGATGGAAGTTTGTCGTTAATTAAGCCAGGTCGAGTAATTGGTTGACCTTTGTCATTAAAATCGTTGATGACAGCTTCTTCAGCTTCAGCCTTAGTCTCATCTTCTGTCATAAAGACATTAATAAAATGACGATAATGTATATATTTCATTGAGTGACAGGCTGCGCATACTTGTTTGTATACTTCATAACCTCGCCTTACGCTAAAAGATTTAAGGATATAAAATGTATTATTGTAAAGTAGACAAAAATAATTTAATTTTTTCATATAAAAACTATGTATATTATACTGTAAATTAATTCAGAAAGATTGTTACTTAAAAATTAAAATTATAATAATAATTTCATAAACACAGTAATACATAATAGAGTCCAATATAGTTAAATCTTCGTTAAAAAATTAAAAGTAGATTAAAATTTGTTTTTTTACTTAAGTGTAACTTGTTATAAAAAAAATTAAATTCCATACTAAAACATTTTAAAACAATAAAAAATTACGAAGCTATATCGAGCGAAGAAAAATATCCCTTGTGAGACCAGGGTAAATCGTAAGGATGCGCAACATGCTCTCCCCCTTCAACTGCTTTTTCTAGAGCATAAACCAATGCACCAAGTCCGGAAACTGTAAATAGCCCAGCACCAACAGATAGGTTCCGCTATAAGTAGACAGTTAAGCAAAGTTTCAAATAAAGAAAAAAAATACTACCAAACTTAATGCCGCAGCTCTCTGCATATCCTGCTGTCCTAAAATGTTAATTATATGTGCAACAAAAACTTAAAAAATAAATATCAAATGTGTACCAAAAAAATAAAAAAAGCAGACTAACTACATTTTTTCTACATTTTGCCAACAAAGCAACATGAATAAAGCTCCAATTTGAAATGTAAAAGTGGGAATTTTTTTTTTAAATTTGTCTAAAATGGGTTTGAGAATTAGAAAAAAGCTTGTTTAAGCTTTTGGGTGTTATGCCTTCGCGAGTGTTTATGTCATATGTCATCTACACGATACAAATACAAAGTTTCATTTAAAGATGCGGTAAGTGATATAATTGACTTTTTACTTAATAGACGTTTAACGTGAAAATAATTCTACCGATTTCGTATTATCAACTTTTAGTCGCTAAGATTTCTTATACAAAAATTAATATAATTTAAGGCTACGGTTTCTATGCAGACGTATACGCATAGGTTCTCTTTTATGAATGATTTTCATTCATAAAAGAGAACCTTTACGCATACGTTCAACGTATACGTGTGCATGCAAGCCGTAGCTTTACTTTTTTTCGATTGTGGATTTGAAATATGTTAATTTTTTATAACAGGCTAATCGGTCTAATTCAAAGTAAAGATATTCGCAAATAAATTATTGGATCGGCTTGGGCAAAGCGTATCTTTCTTCCCCCAACCTTGAAAAATTTTATTAACTTTAGAAAAAACTATGTTTTTGGAGTTCTCAGCCAAAATGATGATGTGGGTCCCGAAACGAGTTTTAAGTGCTGAGATTAGTTAGTTTTTTCTAAAGTTAACAAACATTTTCAAGGCTGGACGAAGAAAGGTACGCTTTGCCCAAGCCGACCCACAAATTTATTTCAGAATATGAGAATAGCTTTACTTTGAATTAGACCGATTAGCCTGTTTTAAAATATTTATGATTTTTTTTAATAAAGAAGTTTATAAAAAAACAAGAAATAATTTGAACCAAAAAGTGTAACTTTGTAGCCCTTATATATTTTCAAATAAATCTTTCCGACAAAACCGCAAATTGTTATCTTTTATCTATATTGTAGATGACTAAATTGTTCTTTTATTGCTCTTTATTGACATAATTTATAGGTCAAAATTGTCAAGTGAAAAAAAAACGATAATTGGACAAATAAAAAGCAGCTTCTCTATATTATTATTTATACATAATTAATTCAATATATAAAAGCGATGTTATCAGCACATTTTATCTATCACACTCTACTGTTTGCAAAACGTCCTTTTATGAGCTGCGCTGTTTTTTTGTTGTTTTGTATTTTTCCATTTTGAAAATTATTTTTTTTGCTCCTTGTATTTGTATATATAGAAATTTCTAGCAATAAAAACAACATTCAATCTATCAATCTTTAGATAATTTCCTCGTTTAATATAAACGAAATAATCTAGATTCAAGAATATGTATACATCCCCATATAATATTCCTGTTAAATCCGAACAGCTTTTAATAATAGCACAAAATATATAAAACACAGATTTGTTCGCTATCTATAATAATGTCTATATTATAGCTTTATGTCTTGTATGTGTGCCGTCATCGACGTCAATTTAATCTGATTTTAATTTGTTCGTAAATTGCATTGCATCTGTTTTACTCGCAGCAGCTAAGTTATATTATGTATACGATATTTTACTTTAGCATCGTCGTTTTTTTGTATAGATTTTTATTTTCACATATATACTTTTATTATTATGAAAAGCTTTCAGTTCTATCATCTGACTAAATCTATAGCTGACGTGAACATGATGAACAAAAAATCGCTGTAAATTTATTGCATAACAAGATAGAAAATCATTTTAATAGGATGTATTATGGGGATGTATATTGTATATGTCACAGCATAAATAATAATTAGTAGTCGCATTTGGTAATTTTTTTGTGTATTTGAAATGTTACATAAATTGCACTTTATATTATATACTTGCAATTTTAAATAACAAATTACAAAGCAATTCAAGAAAATTATATATCGTCTAACTATTGGTGGATACAATTACGCAGTGTCTAAAAACTTGATTATTTTTTTTTTTTTATTCTCCATTTATAGACTTCAACTACGAGGTTATATTGTCTTAAATTTGAAATGGGTCGGTTTTGCTTATATGATTAACCTTATATTGATGATATCATATAGGAACCTACAGTTTTAAGTGGATTTCGAACCACTCGGCC
>JANSTW010069952.1:0-10406 GCA_027564275.1 Diadocidia ferruginosa | reverse complement strand
TTATAATTGAGCGTAACATACTCGCCTCCTTAATTCTACAATTTTTGAAATGTTTCATATATTTTTCTCAAAATTTCAACAAATTTTATCATCAAAATATTTGAAAGGTATGTTATTACGCGCTAAATAGATACTTTACCATATCGATAATACAATATACATATATGAGTATATTGAGTATTGACATTGGATACATCAGAGTTTTCAATTAATAATAATTATAGCACAAAAACAAATCATGTATACAATTCAATTATCTATATATAATAATTAATAAATAAAAATGTCTAAAATAAAAATATTTCTAAATATTAAAATATGCTATTTCCACTATATGGATATTTTCGCTCCAATTCCCGATCAAATAGATAAATTCCCAAATCTTTATTGCCGGTTTGTTTAAGACGAGTTATCAAACAGCCTAGCTCTCGCAATGCATTCATCTATAGAAATTTAAAATTGTTTTAGTGGAAATCCAATAAATTTTTTAAGTTATAACTTACTTGCTCCTCACAAAATTCTGTCATCAAGTCCAATAGACTAACGTCATTATGCTGTTCAGCAATACGATACAGTTTCATTAAACTCGTCGTATTGTCTCGTTCCAACTGAATGGCATTTTTGAAGGCAGTTAACAATGATGGGCATAACAGGCAAATGTCATTGTCAAATTGACAAATATCCGGAATTTTTACATGTCCACCTCGCATATTCTGAAATTTCATTAGTTTGAACGCATGGTTGCGCTCATCTTCGCACTGTGTTAGAAAGAAACCTACAAAAGATTTATTTACAAAATTTCATAGAACTCTTTAGATATTTACCAACAGCTCCACGCAATGCCACATCTGTTCGGGCAAAATGATTGGCCATCGTTAAATATACATTGCTTGCATAAAGCTCCGTTTTAATCTGCTCATTCAATTGATCTTCAGAGTCTTTGTGGAAATCAAAACGATGTAATTTTTCATAAGACGATTTTTTGTTAGCTCCTACATCACTCGAATAGGATTGCCGAAGCATAGATTTGATTAAATATCTTTCGTTTGGCAGTAGAATGTTTCGGAGAATTTTAAACATTTTCGTAATATTATTCAAATGTTGTGAGGAATTAAAGAAAAAAGGAATTATAATGACCGATTGCTTTAATTATTTTCTTTAAATCCAAATTTTGAGGCAATAAATGAATCTATATGTCTTCAATTTATAGGACTTTTATTATATTGTTTTTTTTATTAGGCAAGATGAATTTTTGATTACATGTGGCATGTCATTAACAAAAATATTGAACAATAGTGGTCCTAAATGGGGACCTTGTGATACCCCGAATTTTACATCGAATAGCGATAAATGAAGATTTTCAACATTGAAAAACTGCTTACGACCACTTAGGTAACTTTTTAGCCAGTTTAATATAAGGAAGATTGAAGACCGCGATATCGGACAACTTGACTTAACTTATAAAAATTTCCGGATTCGTAGTTGATTTTTTATTACATGCTATTGCCCGTGAAAGTCTTAATAAGAGCTATAATTTTAGTTCAAAGGGTTTTAGTCCATTGTTCTCTCATCTTTAGCCTCTAGGAGGGAACAAAGGATGCTTCTCCCGATTATGAAAGGGATTCGGTTTACATGATAAATTTTGTTAGTTTAGCAACCCTTCCATTCTGTATAGTTTTTTTAAATAAAAAAATTGCATTTTAAAACATTTCCATACAAAATATAAACGCCGAAAGGGAGCGTTTCTCCCTCGTCGTAATATAAGATTTATTACAAAAAGAAAAAAGCCCATCGGGCTTGCCTGAACTAGAAGTACTAGAATAAAGAGTCGCGACAATAAATTATTTTCATAATAAAAATAGAAGTACTATTTGGGGCTTATTTTCGTGGTGAATATTTTTTCTTATACGTTTTGCCAACAAAAATTCACCTCAAATTGTTGTTGTTTTCTGTACAAAATTTGTTGGGGCTTATTTTTCACAACATTGAGTATTGTCGCGACTCATTCTAGTACTTCTAGCCTTCACTTCAGCCGACAATTTTTATTCACTCAATTAGGTTTATATATTTTTATATATATTGAATAAAATTAATAAATCCCACCCTTAATATCATACATTACAAGGCAAATCACTTTCATTAAGTGGTTGTACCAAAACTACACCATTATCATTATCCTCAGTTGTCGATACGACTGTATACTCTTGATCTGGATGAACTTTTTCCAAATGATTCCAAAAAGCATTCATCTAAAAGCAAAAAAAAAAATGAATAATTTTTCTTTTTTCGACCGTTGATTTGAAATAATATGTAAATATTTAAGAACAGGGAGATTCTCAGTCATACTGATGATGAGAGAGACGAGTTTACTTAATGTATTATTTATTTAAAAAAAATCGAAGTTTTGAGGCTGAGCGATGAAAGGTAAGGCAAAGCTTGGCCGACCCATTAATTAATTTATTTATAGTTTTGAGTTTTGCTTTGAATTAGACCGATTAGCCTGTTTTTGAAATATTTTCATATTATTACAAAAAAATTTATTTCGTTTTATTGTGTGACAAATTAAAAAAATAAAATTTAACCTTTTTAAATTTTTTCGGACATATTGGACACAGTATTGTCGTTGAAACGGTTGTATGTGTTTTTCTATGCTTAAAGAGCGAAGAATATTCGGTAAAACTTCGGTCACACTCCGTGCATACGAATGGCTTCAAGCCGTTGTGTATTCGTTCATGATTTTTTAAATTCGTATGACAACTAAAGGACTTTCCACAATCCGCAATGGAACATTTAAAGGGTCTTTTGCCGCTATGCATTCGCAAGTGTATGCCACGATGGGTAACTGTTTTGAAGGACATGCCGCAAATATTACATTCAAATGGACGATCACCGGTATGGGTTCGAGTGTGCATTGTCAAATCACCAGACGTGCGAAATTTCTTGGAGCAATTTTCAAATGAGCAACTAGAGGAAAAATTCGTTATTAAAAGATTCAAATTTTAGATGTACAATTACTGAAAGGGCCTATCGCCGGTATGCGTCCGGATGTGCACTTTCAATGTGTGTGTTGTATTAAACACTTGCTCACAAATATCACATTTGTACGGAAGAGTTCCGGTATGGGTACGCTGATGAACTTTTAAATTATATCTTGTTGAATATTGCTTGTCACAATTCTCGTATCCCGTACACACGTACATTCTCTTGCCATTTTCCAGAATAATTTCGTTATCTTTTTTATGGAAATTCATAAATTGAATATTATTTTGCTCAATTTGTAAATCTAAACTATGACCAGGATCATCAGCAATTTCTTCAATTATTTCTTCTAAAATAATATCATTCTCAATATAATCTTCAGTGGCGGAATTGCTCTCTACAACAATATCCTGATCGAGGAAAGTAATTTGCGAATTGTCATTTGCTAAGCATTGAACTATTGGTTGGCCTGCAGTCGTAATTGCTTCTTGATTAGCGTTATTAATATCAATTATAATATAATAATTATTAGTGTCTTGTTGTGTTTGTGGGGGCTCTGCCGCAGTTACTATGGTCGAGTCTTGTGCATTTAATGCGAGAGAATCGATCGCGTAGTAGACAATTTGTTGGTTTACTGCCTGCAGTTCTGGCGATTCGTTGCTGTTCATCATTTTCTAAAATTGTAATGATTTGAATACATTATTTTATTTTAATTTATTAAATATTTTACTTTTATTATAGCACTAATAATATTTACCAGGACATTTGCTTTGGTACGGATAACTTTAGTCTCTCTCTTATGATCCCAAGTTGTATGAGAAGAAAAGAAAATCTTAATAGTATAATAAATATTTTGGAATAATATTGGGTTTTTATAGGTATCGCAAGATTGAGCTTGGGATTCTTCTCGCATGTATATGATACTTACCATCTAAATGTGACTTTAAAAATCGCCATAATTCAATATAATAAATTATTGACGTGAATACAAAATAGTCCTAATAATCGCACGAACAATATTGACATCGTAGTCGAGTCCTGGTCATCACAGGACGCAGATCTAAAAAAAATTTGGATTACAAATTTGGTAAATATAACCTAAAAATATTTTTCTCACCTTTAAATTAATTATTGTATAGTGTAAACAAAATGGAATTAATTAATTTGAATTGAAATTTATAATAATTAAATAATTTTAAGCATTTATAATAATCTGATTCTATTTATTGTATTTTCTTTTTTTAAATAAATAAATAAATAAATATTCTCAAGCCATTATTCAAAACAAGTAAATATTATTGTGAATTATCACTTACTTTATACTATTTCCCCGCCAAGAAAAGTATGCAGCCAAAAATGATTATGTCAAATTTTATTTTTATTTTCATTTTTCGGTGGAATTGTGGAAAAAATGTTGTAAAAAAATTAATTATTTACATTCTACGGACACAATATTAACGGAAAATGTAAATTAAACAGTTAAAAAGTATTAATTAAAAAAAAAAAATGTTTCGATTAATTACAATTATCCTGATATTTATGCTGTGTTGGTCACGCAACCATCGTATTGGCGCGGTCAATCATTGGATTGCCACCAAGGATGGAACAATTCAGCCACAGGTATTTATAGTTTATATTTTATTTTGAAAGAGCTACTGGCAACATATACCAGAATTGTAGAAAGGTATCTCGAGCACCAGCAGGGAATTCAAAATTGGAGCTAAATTAAAATGTCATGGAGTGTATAGAGCAAAGTTGAGGTACATGAAACCCAGTAAGCCTGAATGAAAACCTCAGTATCAGCGATAGAATAGGGAGTAAAGAACAAGTCAAATTTAATTCTATTAATACATTGCCCTAGGTAGCTATCAAATTATCCAAAAAAAAAATTGTCTCTTTTAGATTGATTCGCCGTTTTATCTGCGACGACCACACGATTTAGTGGCATTTCTTCGTCAAGGAGAATATTTGCAGTTAATTGTTTTACTAAACGCCAAACTTATGCTACTGAAAACGGAACTTATCAAAAAAATGGACCAGTCCGACACACAAACGATCGATTTTATGTATCAGACGAAATGCATAATAAATTATCTGATTCAAGAGTCCGACATGTACAGTACATTGAAGAATAAGAAATATTTAAATCGAATAAATGTAAAAAAGATCAACAAAAATATCGGCGAAGAAAATTTGTCGGCTGGCACGATTTCGTCCCAGAAACATAATAGTGCGATGCCGCTGTGCGAGGAAGTTCCGTTCTGTATGAGTTGTATGGAACATCTGGACGGAATGGTTCAAAGGAAAAAATTGAGCATGGCTCCAGAGTTAACGTTGGGCGCCAAAGAATTTGGTCTGGCCACCTATTCGGATCTGCTGACGGTGGGGCTTAAACAAGAGCCACAATCATGGAAGTATCCGATTCTTAGTTCATATTATTGGCGGTCTCTTGGAATGGCCCATGAAGCGATGGAATGTGCTCGGCGAGCACTGTTTCTAGTACCAAGAAAATATAAAGATATTGCGCTGCTTAGTGTTGGCACAATATTACAACGATCAAATTACTCACATGATGCCGTGGTTGCACTAAATGCAGCCGCTGATCATGCCCCAAACGTTGCAGAAAATCAAATTGCATTGGCCAATGGACATTTTCTTCTGTCCGACTTTAATAAATCAATTGAATGCTATAAAAATGCTAAAAATTTAGACCCAAGTTATGCTGAAAAAGAAACGTACATGCGAAAATCAATGACTTGTTTTCGATACATCAAAACCAAACTGCAACAAATCGAACGAGAGCTGGACGATATGCGATCCGACTTGGTTAGTTTTGTTAAGGGACGAGATTTCCTAGACAAATACTATGAGAAGCTGCTAAGAGAACAAGTGCCAATTAGTGCCAGACTACTGGAACCGTCTTTCAATAATCATTCTCATCATTTGTCTAAGCGAGGCCAGTACTGTTCGATTCGCAAGACCCAATACTCGCAGGAGCCGGTGCTGTTTTGCGATTTCTACTCTGACCTACAAATGGAACTTAACAAAGACTCGACCATTGATAAAATTCAAAATTACGTTGAGTCAAAGACTGAATTTGTTATGAATCAATATGTAATATCGCTGGGCGTTTATAAACATTTAGACATTGAAGAATTTCAGGGCGACCTTGACGTTAAACAGGATTTTTAAATTGGACCATTTTCTTATTGAGTACGTTGTTGCAGCAGAGCTTTTCTTGAATTTCGTTTTTTTATTATCGAACGCGAGAGCTTCTTTTCAACAGAACACACATACATTTTTTAATTACAAAACATTTTTAATTTTTTATAAAAATTAAAATGTTTTTTTAGAATTTACCGCGCTTTCACAATCACAGTTTTCGTTTTTCTGTCAAACTAAAATTGTTTTTAAAATTTAATTATGCGAGCTTATAATATCCGATTCAATTTTTATAGAAATTTTGTTAACTGAAAAGTGAAAAGTGGACTGAATTGTGAGAGCGCCCCTACTGATGAAAATTACGAGTTTTCGCAAATTTTTGGAAGTGATGTTTTATTTTTGTTTTTTTTTATATTTTAATCGCATCATCTCATTAACAAAAAACCATTTTATAAAAAGTAATTTTGTTTTGTGATTTCTGGTTATCAAGGGTGGTAAAAATCGCCGAAAAACGTGCACTGTGTTGACATTAAACAGCTGCCAAAAAATAAGTAACTATTTGTCTGATTTAAGCTAAATTGTGTAGATATATAGGATATTAACTGGGTTATCTGACAAAAATCGAAAAACGTAGGTTTTGAAATGTTTTCATAATTCAAATGGTCGTCAAATATTAAAAACAAAATTTCTCAATGAAGTGTATTAAAAAAAATTATATTTCTTTTAATCTACAACATGATAGTAATTAACTGTTAAAATTATAGAATATAATTTTGTCACAAGAAATGATTTTTTGAACTATAATCCTTATACAATTCTGTAATCTTTAAACAATTATTGCAAAAGAACAAGAAAAAATGCTATTCTATAATTTTAGCAGTTTATTACTAACATATTGTAGATGCAAATAAAAATAAAAAATATTTTTTTCAAAAAACGTTTCTTTAAGAAATATGTTATTTAGTACTTGGCGGCCATTTTGAATTATAAAAATATTGCAAATCTTACATTGTTGTTGTCAGATAACCCAGTTAATATCCTATAGATCTACAAAATTTCGTTTCAAACGGACAAATATTCATTTTTGGCATCTGTCTGATATCAACACTGCACGTGATTTTCTGCGATTTTGACCACCTTGTAACTCGAAAACCACAAATCACAAAAAAATTGTTTTTAATAAAATGGTTTTTTAAATGAGTGCATACGATTAAAATATAAAAAAAACATAGTTAATAAATAACACATCACTTCCAAAAGTGTGCGATAACACGTAATTTTCATCTACTATAATAATATTATATAAGCACGGAAGTTGTTATTGAAATTTATTTTTATAAAATATGTAAAAATTGAAATCTTAAAAAAATAAAAATATTTGGTGTATTTGCGATGAAATAATAAATTATCTGTTACACAGAGTTAATTAAGTTGGCTTGTTATTACTATACAGGTCCAATTAGAGAGCCTGAACTGTTTTAATTAATCAGGCTTTCTGAGTCTATCTAAAAAAATCTTTTTCTTTTCGGTCCCGTAAATACGATAACGGATTGTGGCGTACAAGATATAAAATCATGACCTAAAAGCTATATATGGTCAACAAGATCAATAGACTTTGTTGGATGAGACATATTATGTTCTATGAGTGGAAAGTCATACCTGGCATGCTATTTCCTTTTAATCCAGAAAAGAAAGAAGTATAGAGGTCGATCGTGGGCTAATAGCAAATTTAAGAATATTTTATGTAGTTTATTGTAAGCGTTGGAGACCCTTCACCGCAGAGTGAAACTAGGCACATTATATTTTAGGCTAGATAAAGTAAAGTAATCTAATTAAGGTCATTTTTTAAGACAACAATTCTGATAATCATGCTGTATTTTTGGTAGTTTCATAATAAAAAACAATCAAATAAATAAATTCTATTACATAATTTATTTATATTTACAATAATATAAATGCCTAAAACAAATTAAAAATAATAATTAAAGATTCAGTGCCCGAAATATTTTAGGCTTTCTTAACCAGAGATGCGCCCACACCAAACACTAAAGCCACAACCGTAAATCCCTGAGCAATGATACGGGCTCGCATCATAATTTGTGATTTTTTTGAATTTCCCTTCTGGAAACACCATAGGCCATAGCTAAGGGCACTGGCCGTAGCTACGCATCCTACAAATTTAAAAAAATAGAAATTAATTCTCGGAAATTAGCAAATATCTATTGTCAACGCGTCTTACCAACTGGAATCAAAGGATTTTCCGTAAATTTTCGCATAAATTTTTCTTTCTTAGTTTCCACATGATGATTGTCGTCCAAATCTTTTCTCAATTGAATCCATTCGAATTCGTCCGGATTTACTTTAATATCGGCAGCAGCGGTCATTGTTAATTGTTATATTAATTCTCTGCAAACAATCGAACAATTGAATATTAATTAATTTTGTAAACTTGTTTTTATAATGTAAATAAATAAACTTACAAATTTAGGTTTGCTTATCGCGGTACGGAACAAAAACAGCTGAGAAGGGGAAGATATAAATTGCATAACATGCAAAACTGGCTGCGTACTTTTCACCTTTTTCATTTCTTCTCTTCTGTTTTGTTCTTTATATACACTGTAAAATGATAAATTTTATTGATTGTATGAAAATGGATAGAAAACCCGTTACAATAATTTTTGTTTGAAAATTTTATTACTTATATAAACTTGTTAGTTCCGTCGATAGGTATTTTTTTGATAGCAAAAGGTCCAGGAGAGCTGAAATTTTTTTTAACAACTGGGCCTTTCATTCGCAGGAGTTTATTAAAAAGCGTTATCCGCCTATATATGATACCAACAGATATATAGGGTTCCTCATATATAGTGTAAAAAAAACTACTACTGATCACTAAGAAAACAATATACAATATACGGTTTATCATGAAAGAACCTAGGTAATCAGTTAAAAAGTGATAATGGTTTAGTCCAAGACCCTCATTGGGTTGTGGTAAATTATTATTAACTATTTATTTATAAACTACCTACAAATTTAAAAATAAATCGGAAAGCTTCGAACTGTTTTTTTAAATTATTATATACAAATTCAATACTAGATTTTTCATATCAACATATTTATATTTTGATTGATTTTTCTATATAACAATTCTTAAGTTATTCAATCGCAAGTTTTCGTCCCTTAACTTTGAGAGCCTGTTGAAACAAAAACTTATATAAAAAACGACCGCAAAATAAATTTCATTATTTGATTATAAAATATGGGCCGAATAATATATTGCTGAAAGGTTTCGAAAATGTCGTAAAGCTTATTTGCTATAGTGCCATAGTTGTATCGCTTTAAGATTTGTTGTTGTAAAAAATTATACAATTATTAGTAAAGTAAGATGAGCTTTTTATTTTATAAAATAATATTGAAAACATATAGGTATTTTAATTGGTTTTTATTATATTTATTTTTAATAGACAATAAATAAAAAAAAAGTTTTGATTCTTTAGATATTTTATTATTCTATAAATTTTTCTAATAAGCTTTAATATGTTATTGATGCTTTTTAATTTTTGTGTAGAAAGATACGGAAGTATAGTTATGTAGAATTTTCTTCCGCAAACCACATTTTGTCCAATTTTTTTCCAGCTGCCCGAAAATCATAATACATGTATGCTGTATAGCTGTAGAAATTTATATTGTTTAAATTGAAAAAAAATAACTACATCATGTAAAATAAGTTAAACATTAATTTTGTTGTTTTTGGATACCCACAATAGCCGCTGTCACACGCACAAGAGTCATATGCTAATCTTGTGCAGTGGCCAGCAGCTTCAATAAGTTCCTTTTTAAATATTATTTTATGTAATTAAATAAAAAAATAATAAAGAAATTTAATACCTAAATTATTTAATTTCATTTTTATATAATTTTTTTAAAAATATTTTTAAAACAATTTAATAAATAAATTTATAACTTTTATATGCTTCTTCAAGTTTTACAATTTTCTAGTATTCTTTATATGTAGCAAGCTAAGCTTATAGAACGACATCTATAAATTACGTGTAGAAATGACAGAAAAATTTAAAATATTGCGTGTTTTATATTTAAATTTTAAATTACATAGATAAAACAGATGTCGATTGGAAACAATTTCACTTGGATTTTTACTGTTGACAGTCTATAGTTGATTTTATTATATCACTATACACAGAGAAACCAAGAGTGTAGAATTTATGAGAAAACTCATAAAATTTAACCGTTTGGATAGTTGTTTTGGC
>JANSTW010069941.1:0-10407 GCA_027564275.1 Diadocidia ferruginosa | reverse complement strand
AGACAATTAAAGTCTACGCGTAGAGGAACAACACTGCCTTTCTGACGCAGAATCATAATACACTGTATTTTTTGAAGTCATACCGTTAAATATCTTCGGTGTTTTATTTTCGATTTTAACATCTGAGAGCAATTTGGAAAGGTATTACATTTGTCTAACTAAAAATACAAAAAATTAGTCAATAGGCTGGAACATAGTAGCATTAGGGCGGCTCGAAATACAAAAAATGGTAAAATCTCAACAATTTTTGAGGGCTTTGAGGCGGTCCTAAACGTTCTTTGATCGATTCCAAAATTTTACATTTGAATTTTTGCATTTAAACGAAAAAAATTAAGGGTGGCTGCAAGAATCGGAGCAACTTTTAAAATCTTCATAGTAGCAAGGGCCACTCCAGACTGTGTTCAATACAACAACATATATATTTAATTGTCAAAATTAACTCACTAAAATGTAAATGTTGAATTTTGTTGCTGGCATGAGATCACTCAACAATTCAGCAACCAGCATAATATTATATAGCCAAACCTAGCATAAAATACATAAACTTGATATATGCTACTGCATATTTAAGAAAGTTGAACATACAAGTTAAGTTAAAGAAAGACACTTTATAACCCAAGTTGTGTATACACACTAAAGTAAATGCTATCAATTCACATAATAATAGTAAAAAAAAGCCCACCACCTTATCAAATATGGATGAATTTACCACGTCATATATTATTAATTTAGTCATAAATTAAACTGCACAGGGCCACACACCATATAAAACATAAATAACTAAACAGTTATTTCATATAAATTATATAATTCTCATTATGTATAGACAATTACTGTATAATATATAAGTTACATAATATATACAAAAAGGACTTCGAACTATATACAAACTAATTTTCCCATTTAATTGAAATTAAATTTTCATAGTTTCGGTAAATGCGACTATATATAATATACTCCAGGGTAATTACATATATCACAAAAGTTTATTTTATTATATACTTTTCGGTATATGTTTATGTTTCTTTATATATACATATAATACCCTTCTATATATAAATACATATAAAATAAATACAAAATTTTGCAAAACTTTAAATAAATTTTCTCCTTTCTAACATAATATTTTGAATTTTATAAAAGTATTATTATTATTGCAGGTTCGGGTAATCATATGACATACTATATAAAATGTACGTATGTTGTTATACTTTGTATATAAAAAGCACAAGAAAAAAAGTTTTCATATATTTGCATAAAGCTTATTATATGTCACAATTTGAATTTAGAATTATAGAGCTATAGCGCGCATAAGATTTATATAAATATTTTATATATTCATTTGAAAATTATAAATAAGGCGGTGCAATTTTTTATATAGCTTTTTAGGAGGAAAAGTTTTTTTTTTTTCAAAATACAACAATGAACGAATATATGTCTTAAAGAAATTCAAATATAATGAATATAGAGTTGTACAAATTATTTGTATATAAACATTAAATTAAATCGAAAAAGTTATTTGGCACAAAAAAAGAAATCAATTTATCAAGGTTAATTTTGAATGTATTGTTAAAATATTTATTCGCATTTTTATGCAGTGCCGAGGCAGTGTTTTTTTTGGGGAGCAGTATGAAAGATTTATCAGATAATCTAAAATATTTTTTAGCATATTCTTACAAAAATATTCCTTCTTATTCGAGGAATCTATAAGATCATCAAAGTAAAAACCTTAGCAACAAACCGCGTACGTTAGAAGCAATTTCTTGATACTCAAATTTTTTTTTAAGAAGAACGCAAAGCTTTAAAAAAACGCTGTTTTAGTTGCAGCATAGTTTTGGTGTTAAGCTATAAAAGTGAAAATTTTCTTTAAAATGTTTTATATTACTTATTTTCCTCATTTCCTGCAAGTTTAACCGCTGGATTTCTTTCACATTTTTGAGAATTTCTAAGAATTTTGGTTTATTATATTTTTCTATACATTTTACTGATATGAATCCTATAGTCCTATGACTATATAATCTTATATTTGAAAAATTAAAATATTTTTCATCCGATTTCCTGAGTTTATACATAAAAATAATCTCATTGAATTTTTTGGATTAACAGGAATATAAGAATTTCTTTAGAAGTTTAAGATTTTTTTTTTATTTTATCTTGAAAATTAAATTTTTTTTTTTTGAAATTTCGTATTTTTCGACTTTATTTCTATTTATTAAAAAATTTCATAATATTATAAATGCTTTTTAGAAATTTCTGGAGGATTGAATAAAAATCATCATATTTAAAATTTAGGAACAGGCTAATCAATCAACGAAAAGTGAATATTTTTGTAATATTATGTGGCTCCAGCTATTCGCCGAAACCGAAGCCTGTGTAGCTTACGCTAGAACCTTCAAATTGATGTTTTTTACTCAACGGATATTTTCATTAGTGTTTACGCATATTTTATATAAAAGTTTGTATTGGCCGATCGTCTTTGGCTGTGCCAATTTTAGGTATAAGGAAAAAAATAAAAATAAGCGTAATTTTCATAAAAGCAAAAAAAATTGTTTGTCTTGATTTTTTTAAAATCTTTAATACTAAATAACTATACATAGTTAAAAAAGCGAAAGCGATAGTCGCTTTTTTGATTTTGTATTTACTTAATTAGATCTAATTTTTTATGAGCGATAAATTCTGAATAAAATAGAGACTATTATGATTCAGTTTTTGTAAATTTGTAAATTTTTGAAGGTCCTATTTGTAAAACTTGAATTTTTCTATTGATATACATTATAAAATCCGATAAATTGTGTTTGTAACAATATTATCGGTTATTAAATATTTTTTTATCCTAAAATGTAAAACATAATTTTTTTTTTTTATTAATGGGAAATTACTATAATTTTAATTACCATCGGCATCAAGCGCTTCCTAATCCAACAAATTCACGCGTCGTCTCTGATGAATATTGAATACGATATGTGTGTGTATAAATATTTCATTACAAATATTTTCTGTATAAATACAATACAATTTACATAAATAAATTGCATAAATTTACCAATCAAATAAATCATTATTATTAAAATTCGTTATTTATATATTTGACAGATAAAGAAGTGACCATTTGCGCACTACATTACGTAGCAGATCATAAATTTCGCAGAAGTTGTAAAGCAATTATTACAAATTAACATTCAAAGAATATAATAATATTTTTACATTTTTACTCAGATATTTTATGCCAGGCTACTGGAATAAATTAATTGCTGGTAATAAAATTCACCATATAAGATGAAAAGTAATATTATTAAAAGAATATTAACAGTAATTGGAAAGGCGTTTCTCGATTTTTTTTTATGTTAAGAAGTGAAACACGCTAAGCTTGATTTCAATGTTTTATGTGGTAGCTTGATAATATAATAACAACGCAATAAGACTTCTTGTATTTTCATTTCCACTTGTTGTTTATGCGGTGTCTTATGTTGCTTATGCTATTTGGATATATAGTGTTGTATAGTATTTATACCAAGAACATGTAATTTGATTTCGAAAAAAGAGTGTTTGGCTACCTTTTTTATTTTCCGCATTATTGTATTTAGATAAAGCTACGCGAGACTATATACAGCAGTGGTGTAGAGCTGTGAAGTGTTAAGGCGGCAAAATAATAACGCCCACTGAATGGTTCAATAATATGCTTTTAAATTGAAACGATTCATTTATAAAAATAATGTACATAAAATTAATGGTCTGTAAATAGAAATTATATAATATTTACGATTTGCTACTTAATTATTGAAAGTGTTAATGATTGATTTGTTGTTTTTGTATAGTTATTAATGTTATTATGAATATTATTTAAATATTTCTCCTTACTATTATATACATATGATTCTTTATATTTCATCGTTTATTTGTTAAATTAATTTTTATATGATAGGTACATCACTTTGGGGCTTTAGCATATAAAGTTAGAATTACCCACGATATTTTGTATCTATATGCAAAAGTATTTGATAACTATCTATACTCTATAGAGTTATTATATATACTTGACGGTAGATGTAGAAGATATGTAAAAGAAAAAACTTTCTACCCTTTGCATACGTATACAAAACAAATTGAACAAATTATTTCTTTTAAATTAATAATATCATCCTAAAAAAACATTGTTTTCAAAACCCTATCTAGCATAACATATCAAACGAAAACGCAAATAAACGTTTTTTTGGTTGATGTTAACCTGCGGGTTTGGATTGTTTTTTCCTAAAAATTGTGTAATATAATCCTTATTTATATCTAGTTTATTTATTTATGTCTGAATAATTTTGAAATAGTTTTTTTTAAGTATAAACTTTATTTTATAATTTTATATATGAAATATGTTTAAAGAGCATATATGTATGTTATATATATTTAAATTTTGGATACAACTAATTAGAGTTTTTTAAAAGTATATTTATAACAATATATTCTTAAAATACAAAAATATTATTGTACAATTAATTATATGTAAAGTATATTTTTGAAACAAAAACAAACATTTTATACAGGATATTATACATACATATATTCATTTCGATCCTCATATATATTAAGTAGCAGCAGCTAACCCCATATATACATAATAATAAAACAGCCCGTCTATACTTTATATATATAGAAAACATTTCCAACAATGGTCAGTTTCTCAAAACCTGAACATTTTGTATATTATTTAACCATATATCAACTCTTTTATATATTATGGATCGCCTTCTCACACTTATTGTACCTCCTCATTTAACCTAAACAAGTATATATAAACCGTTTCATTTTCAAGCTTTATAAAATATATATAATATATATGTATGTATAGACGGTAATATATGTAGAGTTTGGGTGCTAAAGACCTGAAGGGATGAAAACTATATATATATAAACTCATAATATATAGAATACATTTTATATACTATCCGAGAACAAGTTTCATAGAATAAGTATATTATATTATTATTTTGAAAAGAGAAAAGGAAACAATAGCCTTTATGTTTCGCATCAATGACCAACTTTCATTTAAATTGATTGTCTTCATATGCGAATGATAATAATATATATGTTATTTAAAATGTATGTATATTGTATATACTATATACATACGTTATACATATAACCTGTGGAAGTTACGTACGTTGTCCACCTAAATAAAACCAATAGATTGTGGGCCTCATATATATAGTATACAAAAACTTGAGCAAATGATCACCAAAAATATGACTTTTGCAAACTGACAACAGAATGTTACAGTTAATAAAGACAAATAAAATTTATTCTGAGAGATATTCAACGAAACTATATAAGCTTATGCAATTGTAATATTTTCTCGACCGATATAGTGAAAATTTGTCAAATATATTTATTGAGCCTGTGGTCCTTTTGGATTATTAAAAACAAAGTATTTTTATTTCCAATAATACTATTTATTTTATTATATATTTGACGTTTTGTCCAGTATTATGGACATCATCGGAAATACTCTAGAATATTTGAAAACGTTATGAAGCTTATGTACGCACTAATAAAAACAATTTTGTACTTACAATAATTAAAAAATACTGAAAGTATTACATTAACAAAATAACAACCAATGTCTGAAGAACCGCAGGCTCAATAAATATATCTGAAAAATATATAAGCTTACTTTGTTTCAGCGAAATAGTGTATCTTAAATGTCATTATACAAGATCACATAAAAATGACAAAGGATTTCTTTCCATCAGTCTATCACAAGCTTCAAAATCAAACATCACATATACCACAAACTTTTCGATTTTCCTACTTTTTCAGTAAATTGTTCTCATAAAATCCAATACAAAATCACTAAAATCGCAGTTTTCAAACTATATCGTCCTGTACCGCAGATATTTTAATACTCAAAGGATTGCATAAAAAACGATTTTTGAACTTTTAACTTATATTGTATATACTCTTGAAAGTTGATATGGTAAACAAGAGCATAAAAATAAACCTGGAGTTATATATACCTGGAGATTTTTGATGTATAAGTCATTATAGGTACACATCATTATATAATCCAGAAATAAAAAATATATAATATACAGAATAACCAAAGTCTCAAGTATACACAAAATACGATTTAAATTTTTTCCTCGTCTTATATATTATAGTACGTCAAAAAGGTTTATATCAGGCACGAAACGTGAAAATGGTCTGTAAGGATTCATTCTAATTTAAAAAAACAATTTAGCTTGTTTTTATTACAGGAGTTGCTCGAACATTTAATACATCTCAAATCTCAATTACTCAAATAGGAATTATAAGAAGGAAATGACGTATTTTTTGTTGTTCTATTTCATCTGCATTCATCTCACCCTCACGCCATACTCCTGTCTCGTGGTGAGAAAAATTTTGTGAGAAAATAAAAAGCTTTAAAGCTTATAAGTTCAACATCACACTAGTAGGAAATGAAATATGTCTTGGATAATGTATCTCTGCTGTACATAATAATAATGAATTTGAGAAGTCAATATATTGATAGGAGAAAACAATGTTTAAGTGGGTTTTATTTGTGCGTATTAATATTAAATTAAAATTAAGGAATGCGAAAAAATATTTACTTTACGGTTACGGAAGCATGGCGCATACATGCTATAATATGTATACTCGTCACTGATAGGTATACATATTATAATATATAAAATAAACCTAATTCAAAATTTTTCAAGTATATATAAATTATACTACAGCTCAGCTTTTGAAAATACAATACAACTCTTTCCGATTTCCTTGTGGCTATGTTATTTATGAAATGAGACTTTTCCATATCCATATATATACAATAGCAATATAATAGAGAATGGGAAAAAATGAAGTGGGATTTAAGATCATCTTTGGTTTCTAGAGAGTTTGTGCTATATTATTATAGATTTTTTATTATTTGCATTGTATAAGTATGCTAGAAGATGACGATGATGATGATGATGAAGAGATGTGTGGGTTGCTTTAAAATTGCCTTCAGCAATCGCGACTCAGCCGTGAGATCTATATGGAATAAAGCTCAATTGGCTAACGGGCATAAAATGTTATAAATGATAAATATATAGTAAATTGCAGGGTTGTGCTGCGATAAAGGGTTTTGGATAAATATATATGTATATAATATTTTATAGTCTTGCTTACACAATATACATATAATATTATGATGTATATATTATATAAATAATCTCATATATCTCAAAAAATATGATGTACATAGTTAGTATATACTATATATAGTATTACATATTAGGTTTAAACAAAAGAAATTTAAATATATATAGAGCTGACAGTTTTGTGAAGGAAAATATTTCATTTTAACCTTTAGGCTAATGAATATTAAAAATTGCACACAACAACAACCCTGGCAAAATGTATAGATTGTATAGTGTATAAAATGTATACGAAGTACTTATATATACTCATATAATAACTCGTATAGAAACTTAAAAGCTATTTTATATAATATACAATATATAACTCAATATTTAAGTACAGAAAAAAATATTTTTTGTATTCAAAGCCTTTTAAATTTTATTGTTAAAATATTTTCATATTTTTTTGGTTAAATATCTGATAAAAATTGACGAATAAAAAACTTATTAATTACTTAAAACCTATAAGAAACAAATAATCTATCCGCAGCTATAACAATTATTGTTATAGGATTAGCAAAAAAAAAATCTATTCTGAAACTTTCAAATAATACAAAATTGGCATGATGTCAAGTTAGTTTAAATTCTTATATAACATAACATAACATCGATAAACACAAAATACATTGTATATATAGTAATAGTTTTTGGAATAATATTCGCGATTTTCTAATGCTATAATAATTCCAAATAAATTGGTAAATTTTGTCTCCATCGCAGTCCTTAAAATATTATATAAATTATATTTATATATCTGTATTGTTTGAATGTTATATTTTTGCCACCTTCTACATATTGAAGCATTTATATTGCAAAACATAAACAGCAACGTTATTTGTAATGCAGTGGAAAAGTGTGCAATTATACGATAGTCTCTTTATCATCTTTATATTATATTTATATAATGTAATCTCTTAAAGGTATTTTATATACAAATGCACCATTCAATATAATATGCAATATAAAATAGAGATTTATATTTTATATCTGTAATATAATACACGAGCTATATAGCCAACACTTATGTAATTATTTAAAAAAAAATGTTTTTGCTTAAAGTTAGTTTTAGGGCAAAAGGCTCGATTCTTATTATGAATTCGTTATATTTTGGTAAATAAATTTTATATTAAATTTTTAAAAATTTTGTTTATAAATTAATTAGTTTTGCTTTTAAAATCTCATTTATTTTATTATTAATATAATATGTAATATGGACTTTATCAAATGTATTAATAATTATATAAAATTGCTTGAAAACAAGTCTGATTTTCATATTTAATAAAATAATATTTTCTTTCAAAATAATAGTTAATCGTTTTGTGCAAGTTCACAGACTATCCTCTATATAGTATATGCACATTTCAAAATACCAATTCAGAAAACCGCATAGAATATAAATAATAAATTAAGAGTCGAACTATACAAATGCCCGCTGGTCATGCCGCGACGATATCATCATTATAAATTGTCTGGGAAAAGACATAAGTTATATTTTACATGACTATGAGAGTTGGCGATTGAAGTCAAATATCGTAATATATTTTTTTCGATTTTTTTTATCTGTTCATATTATATAAAAGCACAAAATACCTATAAATAAAAAAAAATATTTTTTGTATTGTATAGTCAATTGAAATGAATAATTATTCAAAGAATAAAAATTGCATTTTTTTGCACAATGATATTTTTGATATGCGCAAACAAAAATTGAAAAGAAAAAAACAATTAATGGTGTCAATGAAGAAGTTTAAAATAATTGCATTGTTATTGAGAAAAATGAAAAATTATTATTTGTGTAATAACAACTGAAAAAATGATTTTAAATATTAAAAAAATATTGAAATGCTTTTAATAATTGAATTTTTGAATAATTTGATCGATGTCAATAAGACGGAGATTTATCATATACTACTATATATATGACGTCTGTAAAGTAATTTTTATTCGTGCATAATGAAAAATTCGGAAATAATATTATAGAAATAATTGTTAATTAATTAATTAATAAGCATTTTGCATTTGTATTACGTTTTCGTAAAATTTAAACTAATCATAATTTACGATGTATACGGTACGGTATAACCATATAGCTTATCAATGAGTTTTTTCGAATTGCCAAAAAATTAAAGCCTTTTATATTTTAAGATAATAACATAATTTATTTTCGACAAGACCCAAAAAAAAAATTGATAATACACATAAAATTGCATATTATTTAACATTCCCACGCCTCCATATAATATTTTTAGTGCTTAAATATTTTATTCGTTGTTTTGTGTTTACAATATTGTAACAATATGTAGGTACACAATATATCAACCCTGATTCTTGCATTTTGATATATTTTATTATGATTTTTTTTTCGAACAGGCCTACGCTGGGTCACGATTTTGCCAGTATATCACATCGTTTGTGCATAAGGGAATTTACTTGCAGGCAACAATTGAGGTCATAACCTTATTGTGTGTGTGTAATACAATTTATAAATATATATACATAGTCGCATTTCTGTCCTTTTAAAAATCTCATGGAAATGTGTCGGAATTGTATTTTTCGGTATAGTTATGGTATGGTGAAAATTCTTTTTAGCATCACTGAAATGAACAACACTAAAGTTGATTTGTGCCCAAAGGATGTGTTTTGTTGGATATACTATAGCGCATATATATATATATATATATATTATATTCGAAATGCTGCGAGACTTTTAAGTTTTACATATTCTCATGAGGTTCTTTTGCTGTTGTTTTGTTTTCCTTTTTTATATATTATCTTTAAAATGGGTTACATAATAAAAGTTTATATATAAGTAAACTATGTATAATATAAACACTTATCACAACATAATATGGTATGGTATGTATGCAACAAAAAAAATTGTTGTGGCTTTTACATTAATATTAATTATTTGTTGATGATTTATTTTCTATATTTTAGGCGATTACAAAAAAAAAAACATATAAAAACAATTTGGTACATCAAATTGTTTTTATATGTTTTTATGTAAATTAAGCTTTAAAGTTTTAGAAAATCGAGAAAATGGTATTACAAACGAATTGCCCATGAAATTCTCCCAAAATTAATTTATTCAATTTTCATTTCAATTCAATTTATTGCCAAAAATATTATTACATATATGATATTGTATTCTATAATTTCTATTTTTATTTTTTTTATTTTTTTATAAGTCTAAACAGCTTTAGAGCTTTACCTCAGACACGATATTTCAACTTTT
>JANSTW010069930.1:0-10407 GCA_027564275.1 Diadocidia ferruginosa | reverse complement strand
ATATTCTACCCAAATGTAATCTCCAATCAAGATCTGTGGCGGAAAACCGAAGTTGGGAGTATTAAAGTATTAATAAGAAAGAGAAAGTGGGGTTGGATCGGACACACTCTGCGACGAGACGACCAAGCGATGAAGAGGACGACTCAAATGTTGCAGGAAGCCGAAGCCGAAGGAAAATCAAGTGCGTTGGAAGCAATTTGTTGATGCCTTATGCTCCCACGCTATGGAGTATAGAATGAGATGATAGAGAAAATTTTAGGACGAGGGGGCCTCTCATCTTATATTTTGTTGTTGTAAATTTCTTGTAGTGCACATTTTTTGTTTAAAAATGTGAACTAATAGAGAAAGTTTTGGTTTGTATCAGTTTTTAAATGTTAAAAGATAGTAAAAGCAACTTCCCATTTATCCTGATTTCGTTCCAAAAGATTATTGCAGCCTAATTTTAAAGCAATTTTGGTTAATTAAAATAAATTATTCAAATTAAATTTAAATTACATACTTAAACTGGTATACTGTATATAAGAATGTTCACATTATGTAAAATTAATCATTTATATCAAATAAAATTATATATTATTATGTAAGACCCACCGCACATTATCAAAATTCATTATTATTTTAAGAGCTTAATTTTTGATCCGCATAAAAAATACAAGTTTTTGTATTGGCAACATTTTATTTTATTTACCATTGAATATTATTTTTTTGTTATTATTTTAAATTAATCTTCTATCAAAATAAAGGCGTTTCATAAGGCATATATTTTATTGTGTATCCTAAATGTTTTTATATATTAAAAAAGAAAATCCTTACAAAATTGTGTATTAGATTTTCAAATAAAAAAAATTATTGTTATTCTAAAGCCACCACAACATTATGCGTATAAAATATAATAAAAATTATATGTGCGTACAAGTAAAAGGCTGTAAAAACATTACAATTTATAATCAATGTTTAAATTATGATGATGATGTGAATCTTGTCTATATATATGGATTTATAATAATATATGTTTGAAGGCTCTGTAAGTATTATTGCTAAAAAGTTGTACGTAAATCCTTTTTCCATTGTATTCGCATAAAATATTGTACATATTGTGTTATTGTAACAATGTCTAAAAAACAAATTGCTAACAATAAAAAATTGTTGTACTTTTTTTGGGGTGAGAGTTACGATTTTTTTTTAGATATTTTTTATTTGCCTTTTTTTTTGGTGAGCTGCTAAGACACAATAATGTGATGTTGCAATGTTAAATAGTTTTACAAGGGATGGGCCGTTGGGCACATTGAATGTTTATTTGTTATAAATTGCACTATTAATTTATTGTTCATTTCAATTTTATTTTATTTTTCGGGTATTTATACAATATGTGAATTAAAGACTTTATATGGACAAATGGATATAAAATAAAATCAATAAAAAATCGTTTTTACGTTTTTTTTTATTGTATATTATTAATTGTCCATAAAATACCTACCTAAATAATGCTTTTATTGGTATTTATTGTATATTATACTGGTTTTGTATGTGAATCTGGGGCTTATTTTATTGAAACATAATGTTATTGTTTTGTGGGTGGTCTACTATATAGGTTATGTTCGCATAATGATGTTATTATTTATGATTTTAGCTATTTAAAAAAAATACTTATTAGCCATATAAAAAAATGTATAGATTTTATTGCAACATTATTAATGCTAAATATTATTAATAGCATATAATTAAAATGTGGGGTTTTGGGTTTCAATATTAAATGCGATTTTTTTATTTAACTCAGAGTCCAGTGGTTCGAAAAGCTTCAGTAACTAATAATTTAGAGACATATAAACGTCATATACCATTATCACTGTTTAATCTGATTACTAAGTACTTACTAGATTATTTTATAAAAAACCGTTTTTTAATAAGGAATGTAGTCAGCGCGTCACATGTCGCAGTATCTAATACCTCTATTTTTTATTTCACTCTTTTTAACCTTATGTCTACATTTCAATGATACAACGTAATTAAATTTTTTACTAATAACAAATTATTGAAAAATGCATAAACCATTTTTTGTCATTTATTATTATTTTTTTAATATTAAGCAACTTATTTCCAAGATTAAGTTCACTTTACCGACTCAGGAAAAACATTTTCCATTATATATAGGGGGTGGTTAAGAGTTCATCTACAAAAAAAATGTGTTCTATAGTTGAAGAGAGAAATTCCCCTCTGGAGGGAGTGAGGGTTCTAAAGTTTTAGAAATAATAAAGGAAGTCATCACAAACCTTTTTTTTGTCTTGCACTCTTACAGGTAAATCTTACAATAACTCCCAAATTAAGTATAATAATTAAATTTAGTACTAAAAACTAACTTTTTAGCCTCTTAAGATCCTGGATACGGCCCGGTAGATATTTATATCGATTTTTAAAAAACACTGCAAGAGCCGAACTACCTGTGGGTGTTTGTGATTAGTTGCATATCGACGGTTAAATAAGAAATTCTCCTATCATCTATTTTAAAGCATTTTGAGTTAAAAATGCAGTTTTGTTGTTTTATATGCTATCGATTGAACGTAGCGCGAAAATCTAAAAATTTATTTTAGTACATAATTTTTTACATTTAGATAACTTTTACCCTGTTAAGTACTTATCAAAACAAGCAGTTCTTTTGTTCTCCTGCACAATTTGTATTTTGGATGATGGGAAAATTTCTTGTTTAACCGTCGGTATGTCACCGGTACTGATGAGGAACGATGGTTCTGAAATGTTCAGCAATGACGGAAACCAACTTTTAGTTGCTAATATTTCATATACAAAAAAATTAATTTTATTTAATTTATTCAATATGAGTAATAATTCGTAGGGATTATTAGAATATATGAGGCCTATTGATAGGAAGCAATATTATTGTTATAAAAAAACATTCATATAACTTCAAAAAATAATTAGAGCAATAAGTGTATATATTCATAGGAAGATGAAGTTGCATATAGTAATATGCGATTATCCTTTTGGGTTATTAAACCTAATATTACTGCAATCTTATCTTAATTATTATATTATTATTAATATAGATGTAAATTTCTTGTAACAATATATCATGTAGGGCTGTTCGATATATCGATATTTTCTGATTTTCGATATATCGATAAATTAAATTTCGATATTTAGTATAAAGGATATCGATATTTTCATTCCATAATCGATATTTTTATTCGATTTTATCGTTTTTAAATAATTTTTTTTGAAGTTAAATAATCATCATCATCGTGTCCTTTACTCCAAAGCTAGTGAGCATTGGGTCCAATTTTACCCTTTTTTCTTTCTGACAACATGGTTTTCATTAACTGTTTAAATTAAATTAATGGTGGAGTGTCGTCAGCAACTCGCACTAGCCATATTTGTTGGTAATCATTGGGGTGATTTCCAAACCACTGCGATCGCTTTAACACCTGCGAATGAAAAGTGATAACCCAGATGTGAACATTTTTTACTCTACCGAGCCTCGAACCCACAACTTTTTCTTTTTTTCTTTTCGATATTCGATATATCGAAGAATATCGATATTTTTTGAAAATATCGATATATCGCACACATGTAGCATATCTTCAATCTTCATCTTTTGTTTTCGTTTAATTGAAGTTAATTTACCCTTTTATACAATAAATAATATATACGAAATTTACTATTGACGCAATTCATGTAATTATTATCTATATAGTTATTTGTATTTGTATGGGGATCAGTGACGAATATTTCATATATGAAATAAATATATATTTTACGGTTATGGAAGCTTAATGTGGGTAAATGCATTAACATATTTTCGTGCATTCGAAAATTTTATATATTAATGCCGAATACGCACAAACTCGTTATATGTAGCAGAGTCACAAGATACATTTTGTACTCTGTTGCATTTATAAGGTTTCATATATTTTTGTTTTTGGTTTATTAAAATTAATTAAAAGAAATGTATACATTTTGTTTTAAATATTTAGTTACTTATTTTGCTAGATTAAAAAAACCCTAAAACCTTAGTTGAGATGAAAATAACTGATTATTTGTTCAATTTTGTCTTACAGTTTTTGTTAACTAATAAGTAATAATTATATAATATAAAAGTGCTTCATTACAGAAAATGTTCACGCTTCGTGCCTGATTTGGATATAAAATTATATATATATCGTCATAAAATATCATTTCTAATCATTTTAAAATTTTAAATTTAATAAACTAAATTTTCCATACATACAACTTTCTATATGAACTCTATAAAATATGAGGTGGAATACATCTATAAAAGCTATAAAAACTTTAATATGTATATATATGTTTTATATATGTAATATAATATATTGTATAATATATTATTATTTACGTATATATTATATAATATAACATATATAATGGTTAAAACTGAAAATTTTGAAAATATATTATAGTCTTTATTGTATACCTAGAAACATACATATAATATGTTTGAAAGCGTATATATATTAATGGAATAAAGGAGAAACTCGGTTGGTATAAATAAATAATTCACATTTGAAAAAGCGTTAATTCAAGTGCGAATTTCTCACTTTATCTGAACGCTTCGACGAGACATTTATAATTTACACAATTTCGTATATATATACATACGTATTACGTATAATATATTATAAGTTATATTATTATAAAGTTCTATATCATATAACCTAAAAGGTAAGGGTTAGATAATAAATATAAGAAAAATACAAAAACAAAAATGTATATAGAAATGAAAACTTTGTATAAAAGTCTTTTTCTGGCATTTTCCAGGATATTTTATTTATATATTTGTGGAACATACGAAATAAAATAAAATTCAAGAATATGTGTAAATATGTAGGTATAATATACTATAGGAAAGAGTTTGAGGGGTTTTCGTTGCATATCTAAATTAAATATAATATACCCAATCCATGTGTGTATATACAGAATGATTCAGTTAAGTGCGCAAAAATGTTAAGGAAATATAGTATAGGGGACCCCTAGATGAACAAAAAGTTGTTCTACCCCTACTGACTTAGAGCAAATTTTGCAATTTTTCGACTTTTGCTGAGATTTGTGTACTTAATCAATCATATCATTAAAGATACTTACGCTAAAATGCCAAGTTATGACTTTTTAAAAAAGGCGATAATATTGCCAAAAACATAAAAAAAATAAAAAGAAAAAAAATTAAAAACATAGTTGCTGCAGTGATTCAAATTTCAGAAACGGTCACTTTTTAAAATCGGACGTTAAATTTTACTGTTATTTTACCCAAAATTTTACTACAACAACATTCCCGATTGTTATTGGAAAAACTTTAGCACATTATAGGCTTTAGGAAAACAAAAAAAAATAGGAGATCAGATAAATTTTTTTCTTTTTCCTTTTTTTATGTTTTCATTAATATTATCACCTTTTTAAAAAGTCATAACTTGGCATTTTAGCGTATCTTTGATGATATGATTGACTAAGTACAACAATCTGAGCAAAAGTAGAAAAATTTAAAAATTTGCTCTAAGTTGGTAGGGGTTCGAGTAATCGAATACTCATAGAAAGATTTTTTGTTCATACAGGGGTCTCCTATAAGCCCTTAAAATTGTTGCGAACTAACTGAATCACCCTGTATAATACTAGTGTTCTATAGACTTATATAGTTATTATATAAAAGCTGTATATTATACTTTTTTACTCTAAATATTATAAAAACATAATATTACCTACAATTTCATCGCGCCATAAATGTGAGAACTATACCAACCAATATATAGCTTTAAAAAATCTAACAAATAAAGTCTCATCTGGCTCGTTATTATATTTTTTTTGCATATTTAAAAAAACTGGGAAAGAAAATCTCATTCAAAACTTTCCATCAAACTTGTGATGCATAATAAAACTTTTTATTATTAAAAAAAAACATTTGGATATTTTTGTCACATGTGTTATTTTAACGTTTGTTGGTCGGCTTTTCAAATATGCATAATGCATACATATATAGTATATACGGGGAAAAAAATGTTCAACCCCTATTTTTCCCAGAAATATGTTCATTTAGAACACATCTATGTGGATATGTTTATATATTTTTTTTCACAGTGAAGCTTTAACATTATAACATTGAATGCATATGACTTGTACATATTTCCGCAATGTTGGCAGATGAAATATTAGACTATAATGGGTTTCAGACATTTTTTTTTTAGTTTCTCCTCTCGCTCTCTGCAGTATGTGTCTGTGTTTGTTTTTCCATTTAATTTTCCTTCTTTTGTTGTTGTGTTATTTTTTGTAAGGGATGAGTTTTATTTTTTCACTGATTTTATAATTTGTTTCTGTTTGTATTATTACATCCGTTTTTTATTTTAATAAATCAAGTCATTATACAAATAGTGGTTGACATAATGCAAAAAAAACCATTTAAAATAAAGCATCTGTCAGAGTGGAATATTATTTATATATACCGCATTTTGTAACTATTGTACCACGAATTTGTACTTTTCGTTTGTTTCAACTAAAAACGTAATTTCACTGACTGATTGCGAATAAATTCAGAAACTTGTTTTTAGAGTTTTTGAAGAAAATGTTAAAAATTCTGTAAAGTGTGACTCGAAGATTTATCTGCCAATATGATACTGATGACAGTATGACCAAAACTAAGTCTATAAAAGTAAGGATATATCCAAATTTAAGAGTTTATTGACAATAAAATAACAAAAAAGTATTTTATATTCAATGACCAGTATGGAGCAGTGGGTAAAGTCACGGCTCTGTAATCAAGAGGTTGTAGGTTTGAGGCTCGGAAAGGCCAACAAATTTTCACATCTGGGTTATCACCTTTCATTCGCAGGTGTTTATTAAAAAGCGATTGCAGTGGCCCGGAAGTCACTTAAAGTCGTTGTGCGCCTGCCTACATGCGATACCAACTGATAGGGTTCCTCATATAGTGTAAAAACCCACTCACTAATTACTATACAAAAATATTTCGGTGCGACATGCTGTCAACATTCCACAACAAAAACGGTTTGTCATGAAAGAACCTAGTACAGATTACACAGTGATAATGGTTTAGCCCAAGACCCTAATATGGGTTGTAGTAGTAAATTATTATTATTATTATTATTATATCAAATAATATGAAGACCAAAAAACAATCCCGACAAAATTTGAAGATCGTATCTCATTTACAACATTCTTTTTCTCTGTGTACTGTATTTTCTTCCCATTTATTCCCTTTTTTTTGTATAGGAACTAACAGTTCCTGAGGAGTAACATTTTTGATATTCAATGTTAAACAAAACACAACGTTTATGGAAAAAATTACAAAAATAGTAGATATTATATCAAAATCGATACTATTTTTTAACATGTAAACCGGAGGCCCGATTATGAAACTCGATATCGAGTCAATATTAAATTCCAATACGTTCGAATGTATCTATTATGACTTCTCGATCATAATGTAAATATAAATTAAGTATAACAATGAAAATGTATATAAATAATATAACTCAATCCGACCTAGAACTCAAAATAGTTCGAATGTATGATTAATTAAGTATACAGCAATCTATAAGCAAAAGTCGAAAAATAGACAAATTTGCTCTAAGTCGGTAGGGGTTCGAGTAATCGGGTACTCATAGAACGATTTTTTGTTCATCTAGGGGTCCCTTATAAACCTTTAAAATTTTTGCGCACTTAACTGAATCACTCTGTATATTTAAATTTTCTACGTCTGCTTATGAATGAATGCTGTACATACTTGGGCGATCTGTTGAAGTCCCACGCCATATTCTTATCCAACTTATGCTTCTTACCTTTATTGCCGGATATTAAATTGAGTGATGACATTTTTCCTTATTCTTCAACTGTGATAAATTTAGGCCTCAGCATTAATAATAAGTTAACATGGGTTAATCATGCGTTTGTACAATTGCTTCAAAAGTCCTTATAAAGTTACGTTGTCTATTTGGTCTCATGCAAGTTCCTTATAAGCTTAAATGTATGAAAAAATCTTATTAAATTCTTGGTTGTTTCTTTGTTTACATACTGTGATGTTGTATTTGCTTCGAATTTGGATTCTGTTACAACCATTTTTGTTTTAGCCCAGTTTTGAATATATTTTCGCCCGACCGAGCCTCGAACCCCACAACCTCTTCAACACAAAGCCGTGACGCTAACCAATGCTTCGCTTGCTGACTATGTATATAGGCTTTAAATATTTAATATTTATAATAAAAAAGTATAAACATTAAACCTATGCGGAGATACTGCGATAATATTACGTTATTTGGGTCATGAACCATAATGAAATGAGTAACTTATATCACCACACTATTCTATTATATGCATTCCATATTTATTGCAGCCTATACTATTTTTAATCTATAAATCAGTGGGTCCCTGGAAAAAGATTGTAAGTGCACTTACCATACTTTTGAGATAATACCAGATTTGAATTCACCGTGTCAATCTGCATATACTGAGTAAAAATCATATTTATATTAGCAAAACTGACGAAGTTATAACATTTAAAAAAATAAAAAATGTATAGTTGCTTATGTAAAACCAAAACTTTAAATCGATTTTCTGTAAAATGAACTTTTGGACGTTACAATCTTTTTCCAGGGACCCACTGATATATGGGTGTCATGAAATTTAGAGGTTTACTTTTATCGTTTTTCCTTCTTATTATAGTAATACAAACAAATATTAGAATTCTCATATAGAAGATTTTACAACCAAATAAAAAAAATCCAAATTAAGATGAATGAAAAATATGGTTCTGTATTCTTTACATTGTGTTTAAAATGCAAGCGTAATTCTTTTTAACTGCCGCAGCAAGAGCACACTATTTAAAGCCCCCATAATCCATATATATGTATAGTTGAGATATAATGGCCCGCATCAATTTCCAAAAACTAAATTATATATTTAGCGTAATTTGGTACCAAATATACATACGTATAACGTATATAAATATAAAATATAAGTTACATTATATTTATAATATAATGTTTATTGTTGTTGTTTAACAATTTATCATCATCATACTTACACTTAAAATATAAAATTGAAAAAATCTGATTTATTATCTTACAGACTTTGATTTTCCGTGTCTATCTCGGTGTCTTTATACTATGTAAGTATATAAATATAATAAAGCCTCTATATATAAATTTTCAAACAATTCACTTAACTTTTTAATAAAATCAATTATTTATTATTGAATAAAAATAATTTAATTCTTTTAATTATTATCGTATTACCGGTTTAATTCAATTCACGCAATATATAAGAAGAGAAAAGTTAGACCGGAACACTAATTCGATTTTAAATTTACAATATTGTTGAGCTTCAAGTATTTTACTTATAATGAAAACATTTTTTTTTTCAATATTTTCCACCTTCACCTTCGCGTATACACATTTTATAAAATACAAATATTTAATTAATATTTTTTTTAAATTTCATTGAAAATTTCCGAGAAAATTATTTTTCTTTCTAAGATTAATTTATTACTCATATATTTGCGAAAATTTATATTATGATGTTCCAGTGCGATGACTATTGAGGTATATTACAAATGCCGAACTGTTTTAATTTTAACTATATAGGTAGGTTGGATAGTATAGTATATACATAATATACAATATGACTGAGCTATTACTTAACAGTCGAATAGTTGAATGAAAAGCAAAACATATGTTTTGCATGTATATGCATTATAAGTAATAACTCATTCAATTTTATTTATTTTTTTTATAAAAAAAAACTAACACATTTTGCTCTAAATATAGTCTTGCATGTTATACATGTGCGTTTAAATTTGTTATAATATACTAGTTAAAAGTCCGACAATTGACGGGGATGAAAAATGATGTTTGTTAAAATTGTAATATTATTTCTAAAAACCAAGCTTTATCTCGATTGTCAAAGATAAAGCTTGATTTTCGATCTTTTTAAGAGGAAATAAAACAATATCAGCCATGATATTTTTTCCAACATTAAATGCTCTTCAATGTATTCTTATCAGCTATATGTAATATTATAATCGAATGTTTTGATATTGATGAGATTATATTATTAACAACATTATTTGTAGAGCTACATTGTATACTCTTAACCATCAATTGTGTATTGATGCTGATGACGCAAATATACGCAGAAATATGATAATAAAGGCAAGGATACAACCACATTTGTAATTTGATTTTTTAATATTAAAAAAACAACAACCATACAAAATTAAAAAACAACTTTTCCAGCTATATCATAAATACCAGTAAAAAAATTAAAACATTTCCTCGAAATATGAGGGCTCAAACGTGTACCAGTTACCCCTTAATTAGCCGTCTTATGCCCCTAATTACTATAATACAATAATAAAAAAAAAGTTTTCTAGAACAAAAA
>JANSTW010069919.1:0-10407 GCA_027564275.1 Diadocidia ferruginosa | reverse complement strand
TGATGATCTGATGATCTGATGATCTGATGATCTGATGATCTGATGATCTGATGATCTGATGATCTGATGATCTGATGGATCTGATGGATCTGAAGATCTGATGGATCTGATGGGTCTGATGGATCTGATGGATCTGATGGATCTGATGGATCTAATGGATCTGATGGATCTGATGGATCTGATGGATCTGATGGATCTGATGGATCTGATGGATCTGATGGATGTGATGGATCTGATGGATCTGATGGATCTGATGGATCTGATGGATCTGATGGATCTGATGGATCTGATGGATCTCATGATCTGCGATGATCTAATGATCTTTGAATTAGAGAAATTTTTAATGCATTGCTTGAAAATTATCATTTTTTAACGTACATACGTGACAAATAGAAGTTCTTAATTAATTTCGTAATTATTTCAAAATGTTTTGGTAAAAGCTAGACATTGATTTCTAAAATACTTATGTAGATACTTTGTAGATTTCCATAATGTTATGCACATTTTAAATTAAAAATATAAAACTGTATTTAAAATTGTTTATAAAGTAACTTCTATTAGTTTCTGTTCACATTTTTTTAAAATAATTTTCTGGAGTTTTCTGAACAATACATTTCTTAGATTCTATTGACTCTTCTAAGAAGTTTTCCAAATACATCTTACCCGGATGTGTAAATACCTAAAATAATTTTATAATATTTTCAACCCCCGCAATCCGCATATTCTATATTATAGGATCAGCTATTTTATTTATATATTTTTGAATTCACATATAACAAGAGTTATTATATTAAACTTTATGTATCCAACAAACAATATAAATAAGTTTTTCGATATTTTATCATACAGAAAAAAACAAGACCAAAAATAATGAAAAAGTATGAAGAAAAACATATTATTATTATCTAAAGTATGTATAACAACATTTTCCAGAAATTTCCATTAAGTAAATTTTTGTGTTTAGATCTAAAACGTTAAAACGCACATTTCCTGGATATTAAATTCATATAATATTTTTTACTTTATTATATATTTGTAAAATATATTATATAAAAGATGATTTTTTTTTGTATATTCAAAAAGATATAATATTATAATATACATGACGTTTCTATAGCTTGACTATAAATATTATTATGTATATCTAAAATAATACCCAGGACCTATAAAATTATTTTTACATCCGCTCGTCATATTATATACATATAAATATATAATAATAATAATCCATGTTCTATATTTTATTATGTAGGGCTATATATTTGTATACAAATCTAGATAAAAATATGCTTTATAGGGTCATTCTGGTTGCACGTAATATGTTCTAGCTAATTTAATTATTATGTCGATTAAAACCAATTTTTATATAAAAAAAATCGTTGGATATTTTTATTTGCTTGCAATAAAATATACATCCCCGCAAAACGGCATTTGCCGATTATTTTTCTCTTTTAGAGAAAACCATATTCCAGTGACATTGTGTATTGGACTAAAATGCATTTTACTTAGCCTTGTTCGCTTTCGCCTTTCCATTAACTCAAAAATCATTCACATCGGATCCTCTTATCCTTCGCCATCTTTCAATCGATTAATTGAAAATGATTGAAATCCTGATCCTCGATGAAAATTGGGTGATGCGATTAAAAATCTTCCATGCCATTCGCAGAGAGTCGAATATTTTATTCAAATTGTTTCGTAAGCGTCAACCTCAATAACAGTGTGTGAGCTGCGCGTCTTGATGCAGTTATTCGTAATAAAATGATTTCACGGAATTTAATGGATAAGTTTAAAACTAAAAAAAATATTCTGTATATAAAAAATTTATTCACAATATTTAATAATTTGTAGTACCATTTTTATAGACATCGAGTAAAGTAACAATACTTTTAACAGTGTATTTTAATTTTCACATTTTAATCAAAAATTAAATCATATATTTCATTAAAAACACAAATAATTATCTATAAGAAAAGAAGTAAAAAATAAAAATAAAAAAAATTAACAGTGTATTTTTTCAAAAATATTTTTTAACAGTGTATTTTTATTTTTATTTTCATATTATATTCAATAATCAAATCATACGTTTAGTTTAAAACATTAATAATGTTTAAACAAAAACAAGTAAAGAATATAAAAAAAAACATTTTTTAGCAGTGTATTTTTTTAGTAATTTTTTTTATTTATTTAAAAAAGATCATGAAAACATTTTTATTACTTAACTATATCTCACAAAAAGCAACATTGTCTTAGTTATTAGTCCGCAAACACAAAATTTCGTAAAAATATGCCTAATTCTCAAATTTCAAGCTCAGTGATTTTTGTATGGAGAATAGTGGAATGTTTAACATATTTTATTAATTATTTATATTAAATGGTATAAACTAAATATAAAATTAATAAACAAAAAAATATGTTTTGGTAAAGTGTATTGATTTTTAGTTGTAAATTTTTGAATTTTTAGTCGCGAATCCAGCTTAGTCTCTAATATCCGCAACATGATTTTGATGCCTGAGACACCATTTGCACGGCTCCTTTAACAGATTGCGTATGACCGCTGAAATTTAACTCTCAAAGATAAGAATATAATATGTTTATATGTTTTGCACAATAAATCGTAATATTGGATTAGGTAATTTTAATTTGGCTCCAAGCTATTAGTCAAAATATTCTTTAGCGTCATAATTTAAATTTGGTACTTCAAAAACATACACAATACGTCTCTTTATAATAAAAAAAGCCCGCCTTGCTCCGAAAGCCCTGCCACCGAAAGCCCTGCCACCGAAAACCGTATCACTGAAAAGCCGTAGCAGGGCATTTCTGTGCGAAAAAATATCGGTTTGAGGACATTTCAGTAGCAGAGCTTATCGGTTCCATGACTTTTCGGTGCGACGACATTCGGTACCATTGGCTTTCAGTGCCAACGTTTTTTGGTGCCACGGCATACCACCCATGATTAGCAAGACTTTTACTGCAATAGTCAGATGTTATATCACTAAAGTATTTTTGGTCATCTTTCAAAAGTAGAGACAAGTTTGATAATTGTTTCAATTTTTGAAAATCACATATACTATAGAAGTTATTCACATTAACAATTTTGTAATCGAAACGGAGAATGCTTTTGACCCAGCAGTTGGTTTATCAATAAAATTTTAAATTTATTGGCGTAGTCATGCAACTCATTTGTATGAAGCTGGCACACGAAACATTGTAATGCTTTTTGCAACTTTTCCTCTTTTCGTCGAATTACTCTTTCTTTCTTACCCCAATTTACGTCAGTGCCATTGAAAACTATTGAATCAATATCATCAACAGAAATATTGTTGTTATCAACATAATCGAAAATTCATTTTTCGATGTCAGAAGATGTGGGTTCAAAAAAATCTAGTACAAGACCATATTGTCACAGAATTTGCAACTTAAAGCTAAAAGAAATGCACGAATTTTAAATGAGCACAACTTTTGTATACTATAGTTACTAGGGCTGTTCGATATATCGATGTATATCGATGTTTTCTGATTTTTGATATATCGATAATTTAAATATCGATATTTTGTATAACAGATAAATTGATATTTTCATTCGATATTATCGTTTATTGTTATTTTTTTTAAGAAGGGTATAATTAAATAATTTTATAATATCTTGACACCTAATTAATTTTTGCATTGGATTTGAAACAACCAGTATGGAGCAGTGGGTAAAGTCACGGCTCTGTAATCAAGAGGTTGTGGGTTCGAGGCTCGGTAGGGCCAAAAAATTTTCACATCTGGGTTAAAACCTTTCATTCGCAGGTGAATATTAAAAAGCGTTTGCAGTGGCCTGGAAGTCACTTAAAGCCGTTGTCCGCCTATATGATAAAAAATAAAATCAAATAACCTAAAATAATTGGAATACATCAAAATATGCGTATTAAAATTTTGAACGCTCTTACACGTACTGCTGGAACGTCCCTATATAATCTCTAATACGCGCGGAGGTAATAGTAAGTGTATACGCATATCATAATAAGAACATATAGAAGATAACAAAAAACATATTTTTCTTTTTTATTTATTTTCATATTTTTTACGCATATAAAATAACATAAAAAAAATATTTATGTTTTTATTATATGGCTTGTACCTATATGGTATGACATTGTCTTATAAACATTGTTTTCTTTTCACTATATTGTTCCCGCAAACTCAATAAATTAAAGTCCTTATAATATATGGGATATGACGAAGGATGATTCTTAGGTTTTTTTGGTTATTTGAATAAAATTACTAAAGTAAAGTGTAAGAACGCTTTCTTCTCTGGGAATACATTGGATAGCTTAAAGTTGGTGTAACTTAGAAAAAAACATTATACATAGGAGAAGCTAGAAACTTGCCATAAAATATTTTCTTTAATTGTCCACAATGCTATAAATGCAAAAGAAACTTGTTGCTCTTCCATTTAAATAATATTTATTTATTTCAAAAACATTAAAAAAAATTTCGCTGCGCGGCCAAAAATTCTTTAGTTTATATAATCTAAATGTTGAGTTTTTTCGTTTTCTTGTATTATTGTGAACAAAATTCGTTGCGCGGCCACTATATATGATCTACTTATATTGAAAATGGTAAAATTCACAAAGTTTTTAAATCGAGATATTGAAGAAGTTGCGTTTTAAAATGCATTTAAATCATCAATATTTTAGATGAAATTTAAATTAAATCAGAACTGACAATCAATTTTTTGTATGAGAATTATAGTTGTTAATTGTCTGTGGCCTATTGTAGTGGGTTTCACTCAAAAAAGAAGTTCCTTAATTATAAAATTTATGTTTTACTATATTGTTTACAAAAAAAAATCGCTGCGAGGCACTTTTAGCTTGATACTTTAATAATAATGTACTTACTGTTACTTATATACAATTAAAAGGACAATACAGTTTATTTTTCCAATTTTTCTTGCTATATTAGGGAAAAAATCTTCGATCTGGTAATATGTTAGCATTTTTGTTTTGAATACATTTATGGTACACATTAAGTTTTTACCCCCTCCCCCAACGCCATATGCCAGATCCGCCCTTGATATAATATAGTTAATTCTGTATTGCACATTATTTTATATAATTTGTATATCTAAATAATTTACAGCGCTTAAACAATACAATGGCACAACATATTATGCAGGTCCTTAAAATATTCATGCTAAAAAGAAATGTAATAAAAACACAATTAGACACAAACATTCAGCACATTATTATTAACGTAAATTATTCATTTATTTAACTGCAGTCCAGAGTTCAGCGATAGTTTGGCGTTACAACGTGGTGTAAGTAGATTTTTATAGGGATTTCACTTTTTGGTGCAAAGTTCTTATATTGAAGAATAATATTTTATTAACTTTTTTTATATATTTGAAAACAGGCATTCAGTCTAATTCAAAGAACATGTATTATTTTGATAATACTAAAAAAAAATCTGTCATAGAGCAATCTCAGCACATATTGTATAACATGTTTCGGGACCTGTATGTTGATTCATCAGTATGGCTGAAGAGCTAACAAAAATTAGACTGAATGCCTGTTTTCAAATATATAGACAATATTAACTGTACGTTCGAAAAAAATCCAAATTAGTTATAAACTTTTAGTTTTGAATTTCATATATTCGTGTTTTGTAGTAAATTAACTTTTTACAGTATTTTGAAAAATTTGACATACGCTAGATTGTTGCGAGACTGCATCGATGCGTGTAAACTACAAAATACAAATTATAAGCTAATTATTTATTTACTAAAGTTTTTTATGCATTTTATTTACAAAGTGAGCTCTTTTCACACAATATATGCCATTATTAAATTTTTTGCTTACATACGTTCATATAATTTATGTTGAATTTTTTTATTGAAACATTCTTGTCTTTTATTTATCATTTTGAAATTTAAAAGAGACTCGTTGTTTTATGTTATTTATTATATGATGATTTACCTAGAGAAATGTGAAATTTAGGTTAAGAATGAATCATACAATCCTATGTTCGATAAATTTTCTTAAAAACTGGTATAAAAAATCGTTCCGAGAGCCCCCAATAAAACTGAGATGCTGCTTTTACTATTTTTTTAAGTTACGACTAGATCTATATTCTTAAAAACCCGTATATAAGCCCCTTCCCTTTTTGACTTTGAGACTCCAAATTCAATTCCACACTGTAGAGCCAATAAAAATCCGCAACAAAAAATTGAACAAATCCGTCTACTGCTAAAAAACCTTCTCTATTTGCTCATCCATTGTTTACTGTTCTCTGATTGGGAACTTTGTATTAAATGTTTTGTCAAGATATAATCTAGGAACTAGATAGTCTGTAGTTGACGTCGACACCGTTCCAACTAATGAAAATATTTTGCTGTGGTTGTAGAAGCTGGTTTGCCCAATACCCAGATTCTCTTATTCTGACGCACTGCAGCTAGTCTCACTTTTAATATGTATGTCAGGTAGAAGAAGGTGTGCAAATACATTCAATACCTCCGAGGGCGTAGATCTCAAGTCTCCAGTAACCCCAAGCATTGCACTGCGCTGAACCATACCTAACTTAATACGGTTATATACTATAGCCTTTTTCATAAATGGCCACCATTCTAGTGACCCATACGATAGAATAGGTTTTACAATGGCCGTCTCCGTATACAGCATAATTTTAGGCCGAAATCCCCATGATTTTCCGCAAGTCTTCTTGCAAACATAGAGGGATACACCAGCTTTTTTAGCCTTTCTTCTATATTTGACTTCCAGTTAGGTTTAGGGTCAAGTACAATACATACTGCCAAACACTCTTCAGTCATCAACTACGAGGTTTTGACTGATGAGTCTGATATCGATAACATCCTCCCATCCTGAATCACTGTCGGTACTAGAACATGTAAATGTGAGAGATTTTCCTCTATTACAGACTATATATAATCATTGCTTATAATAAAATCAAATAAAGACTCACCTTTCTCGTTGATTTCTGAGCTGCCCCAGAGCGTGTGCCTATAGCGTTAGCGTCGCAGCTAACGCTTTAAGAGCGAAAAATGACACCACTGGTACAAGCCAGATTTTTAAATTCCTTTGATTTATTTATTATCGCATTTCATGTAATTGTGATTTTGTTCAGGCGTACACAATTTATAATATTTATAAACTTTTAATGATGTTAATTTTCTATGCCAATTATGTGTAATTTCTATTATTACCTCACTGCAATTAACTAATATATCGGATAATGTGTTTGCACAGATATAAATTGCAAATTACATAGTACGAAGAAATCAGTTCAATTTTTACATTTAACTCTTAAATTACAACATATGGGTAACTACGAGACATTCAATAGAGTTTTCCTCAAATGGCACTCAATTGTGGCCAGATCTATAGCCGGAAATTTCCTTGATCCAAACTATAAACCATGGTGGCTAACATGGATTTTGTTCTCGTTAATTTGTGCCTACATCGTCTTTAGCGCTTACACAATTTTTACACATGACTTTGAAGCAAGCATAAAGTGTTTGACGTGTAATGGCATTGCTGTACAGGTATAGCGTGTTTAAAAAAGTTTAACTTAAAATCATTTAAATTGCAAGATTTTTTGTACGCTCAAAGGTTTAATTTTCGAAATTTTCGTTAAAAATAAACTAAAATTTTCCAAATTTTGTTTAAAGATTTCTTTGTTTTTTAGGGCGTTTCCAAAGCCTTGTGCTTTTTTGTCAACTATCCAGATCTTTATAAACTATTTGTCTTTTTACGAGACATTTACAAGTCAAATATCGGAAATACTACCAATGAGTATGTTTTAACGAAAACAATTAAATGGACTTCAATAATTTATCGGTCACTGCTTACAATTTATTTATGCTCTGGAATTTGTATGCTGGGCCTACCATTTCTGTCACTTTTTATTGAGGGCGAAATTTCACCTTTTCTGCCCACATTTATCCCATTTATAGACGAAACCACCTATGTTGGATTTTTACAAAATTCAGTCTACCACATAACATGTATTGTAATGGCTGTTTCTGGTACATGTTTAATTGACCTGTATTTGGTGTCGTTGGTGCTGAATACGTACGGACTTATTGGATTAATTGAGAATAGTTTAACACATTTTAATGAAGCCATTCGTTCGAAGCAAGTTGTGACAAAACCGATTTTGAGAAATTTGATATTGATGCACAAGGATCTGTGCTGGTTAGTTACTATATCCTTATAATATTTACTTTTTTCGAGTTTTACAATTTAGGCACAAGCTATTTAGTCAACAATAAGTGAATATTATTGTAATATTATTAGATCTAGCTTTTGCACTCAAAAAATTTTGTCAATTTACAAATAGCGACAAGAGTTGCACTATTTCTCGGCTAATCCGTCATCAGTGGAGTTTGATGAACACCCATCAGATAGTACCAAATAAGTATTCCTTGTTATGAAGCAGTGAGTCGTAATATTATTAGTTTTTTTCAAATTTGTTTAATAATTGTATTCCGGTTTTTAAACTGAAAAAAATCGCTTAAGCTATATAATTTACTTGGAACTATATAAAGGGTGTTTCCATCGAACTCCACTGATGACGGGTTAGCCTAGAAATAGTGCAACTCTTGTCGGTATATTATTAAATCGATGCAATTTTTTGAGTGCTCAGACGAAAACTAGAGCCAATATTATTACAAAAATATTAACTTTTCATTGACCGATTAGCCTGTTCCTAATTCTTTATAATTGTTTGCAGGTTTTTGGAAAAAATTGATGAATTATTTTTTTATTCGATTTTTTGTCAAGTGTATACGGCTACTTTTGCTATGTGTCTGCTGACATTCGTATTGTTACAAGTAAGTTTTTTTTTAAACAAACTTGGATATTATAATTGTTGATGAAATTATCGAATTAATTGTTCTATTCTTATATATTATATATAGATGAATTGGTTTCAAGCCTATTTCGTATTTCTTGCCTCATTCTTTCAACTCTTCAGCTATTGTATTGTAGGCACTTTCATCGAAATACAGAATGATAGACTTTATGCCATAACAAATGATTGTCTGTGGTATGATTTACCCGTTTCGGAACAGAAGATGTTTATGTTCATGATCATCAAAACACAACATCCGGTATTTTTAACAGTAGGCGGTGTTACGCCTCTAAATGTGGAGACTTTTCTAGATGTAACAAATGCGATTTAAAAAAATTTAAAGTTTATTTAATTAATAACTCGATATTTCAGTGTCTCCAAAAGGTGTACAGCATTGCAATGATGTTATACAGGACTACCAATTAATCAAATAAAATATTTGGAGCTTGAATAAAATTAAATAATTAAACAATATTTACTGTACAAAGGATAAAATTATAGTATTTTTAGGGTGCATGTCCTAGCACCGAAAGTGCCTAGCACCGAATTTCCTCGCACCGAATTGCCTTGCACCGAAAGCGCCTAGCACCGAAATTGCCTTGCACCGAAATTGCCTAGCTCCGAGTTGTTTTGCACTGAATGATTATAGCACCGAAAGTGCCTAGCACCGAAATTGCCTAGCACCGAAAGTGCCTAGCGTCGGAAATGATATAGTCCTATAAAATTATAATCATTAAAAATACATGAAAATGATTATGTAATTTTCGACACTTTCGGTACTAGAAAATTCGATGCTAGGCACTTTCGGTACTAGGCAATTCTATGCTAGGCACTTTGGACGCTAGGTACTTTCCGTGCCAGACACTTTCAGTGCTATGCACTTTCGGTGCAAGTAAATTCGATAGTCATTTCTGAAAATATCGATATTGTAATAATTTTCTTTAAATAGTACAATTAAATCAAATACAAAAATATCGATACTTTTTTAATTTTATTATCGATGTTTCTTTAATTTTCCTTTATAACATTTTAATTTAAAAATATCGATATTTTTATAAAGAGATCGAAAAAATCATATCTGAAAATATCGATATTTCAATAAATTTCTTTGAAAAATACAATAAAATCATATTTGAAAATATCGATGTTTTCTTATTTAAATATTGATGTTTCTTTAATTTTTCTTAAAGGGCTTAACAAAATTTTAATAAAAAAATATCCATATTTCTATAATTTTCTATAAAGAAATCGTCAAAATCATATCTGAAAATATCGATATTTCAATCAATTTTTTTGAAAAGTACAATAAAATATCGATATTTTATCTGAAAATTCGATATTTCAATAAATTTCTTTGAAAAGTACAATAAAATCACATCCGAAAATATCGATACTCTTTTAATTTTATTATCGATGTTTCTTTAAATTTCCTTAAAGGGCTTAACAAAATTTGAATTAAAAAATATCGATGTTTCTTTAATTTTTTATAAAGAGATCGTCTAAATCATATCTGAAAATATCGATATTTCAATCAATTTCTTTGAAAATTACAAT
>JANSTW010069908.1:0-10408 GCA_027564275.1 Diadocidia ferruginosa | reverse complement strand
AAGCATAAGCTTACACCTAAGCGCAAGCCAAAGCATAAGCCTACGCCTAAGCCTAAGCCTAAGCCTAAGCCTAAGCCTAAGCCTAAAGCCTAAGCCTAAGCCAAAGCCTAAGCCTAAGCCTAAAGCCTAAGCCTAAGCCTAAGCCTAAGCTTAAGCCTAAGCCTAAGCCTAAGCCTAATTGCAAATCATTTAATTTAATAGTTTTTTGTTTAAAAGCAATTACTATTCATTAGTATTTTTATTTAAATAGGAAGATTTGTTTTATTCAATTTTAACTTATGGTATAATTTTTATTATATAAATTAACTTTCTAGCAATAAAAACTTGACTGAAAGGCTGTTACAAAATATATCATTTTAACTTAACATGTATAACGAGTAATTAAGCAAAAATAAAATGAGAAAGTCAGACTGTAATGCAAACTAAGTGATCAGTCCATATTTAATGATTTTGAAGTTTGTACATATTAAAACAAAACAATGAAAAGTTCAGGCATAGAAAAATTTAGGCGGAATTACTAATCTTAAGCTCCAACTAAAGGTTATTTGTCCAATAAGGATTACGAAAAGAATATAAATACATAGTCCTACCTTGGTTTTTCAGATTATTTAGAAGTACTCTGCTTAATAAAAAAGTTTAAGCGATTAAAAGAAATTACGTAAAAAAAAATTTACGTACTTGTTCGATTAAAACAAATATATTATAATATAGTTACGATATGTACGAATAATTAAATCATGATAACACGTTTGAGAAATCCTGCTATTTTACAAGCACTACAAAATTTGCGTAATTAGAAAAACAATTAATCTTACATAAGATTTCGAATATTAGAACAGATAAAAATTATGCAAACTGTGACATACGTCGTCAATATTATATTACATTCGGCAAAATTAGCATACAAATGTTAATTAAACAGTTCTGCATAGTTGGGTACAACGGTTATTTGTCCAACAGGATGTCTTAAAATCTCTTGCCCTGCTGTTGTAATTGGAAAACTCTAAATAGATAATGTATCATTTATTATTTAAATAAAAGGTGACTTTTAATACAAAAGGGGTCAAAACGAAATTCGTTAATAAAACGTATCTGACTTCATGATATTTAACGAGATCGTAAAGAGAAGGATGAACAATTTGATTAGTGCCCAGGAATTGATATCCTTCCATAATTTTTTCAACAAGGAAGTGTTTAGTAATTCCTTCTTTTACCGCATATGATATAGTGTAACCCCAAATTCGTTCGGAAACACGTACTAAATAACTACCTGTTAATTTATCCGTTAAAATATCTTCTGCGTAATTACGCGAAATTATCCCTAAAAAAATTAATTGTTAAGTTGTAATAAATTTCTTTTATGAAATAAATCTTTAATTTAAAAAGAATTTCTAGTTTTTTTTTCAAGAATAGTTCTGATTTATTATAATAAATTTCTAAAAAATTATTGAAGAAACGGTTAATGCACATAATTGGAATATAAAGTAATAGTGACGAAAAACAAAATTTTAATCGCAGAATAAAAATAACGTTTATATTATCTCCTGTACAAATAGCAGCTTTAATAAGTATTTTTTAGAGATAAAGATGTATGTACTTTGTTTAGAAAATGCTGATTACAGTATCTTAACACATTAACTATGAAAATCCAGTTAAGCATTTAAATTAAATTCAATATTTGATTACGTGGTTGATTAATTTTTTTTGTTTTTTAAATATTATAATGTCGAAGTAAAAACAATTTGAATGTTTGGGTACACATGGTGCATGTTTTTTTAATATACATTGTTTTCTATCGATATTAACAATCTTTTTTATCATATTTATTTCAATCTTTGCTTCTTATAGTTAAACTTTTATCATAGATGAAAAATTAACTTGTTTAGTTATATTATATCTAATACAGAAAAAAAAATTTTTTCTAACAAAAAGTAAAATTGGTAATAAACTATAGTATAAGCGTTACAGAAAAAATGTAATACCGCAACATACACTTACAGGAGAGGCAAAACCGTTTAAAAATTTTTTATTTACAACAACGTTTTTATTCAAAGCCTTGAACTTCGTGACTAAGAGTTTCGCAAAAATATTGAGAAGGCTAAGATTTCAGTAACCTCATAGAGGTTACTGAAAAACAATATGTAGAGACATTGAGAAGCCAGGGACTTCCCAAATAAGACGAATTACCATTAAACATTTTTATAAAATAATTTAATGGGTGAGCAGAATAGATGTCAAGCTATAATTAAAGCATAAAGACGTTTGACGAAATATTGGTTATAACATATACTGATCAATTTAAAAAGAAAGTCGTTATTAAATTTAAGAAAATGGTAAAAAAACATGCCATGAAACCAAATAATAGGAAGTTTAGTTTGGGGATCTAGTCCGATACCACTGGGTAATTCAAATTCTTTGAACCACTGAATAATTGCTTTACGGCTTGTAGGTTTTGGAGGTCTAGGAAGACTTTTTCTAAAAAACAAATTGCAAAAATAATTTATTACAGTTTTTATCATGATAATTTTTCTAAAACATTTTTCTCTATATTAGTTTTAAAGAACTATGACGCTGGAGCCCATTGTTGGGCTAAATATGTTCTGAATATATGAAAACTTGAATTTTAATTATTTAAAAAAACTAAGGTATAAAAGAAAGTCGTTGAAGATTAAAAAACGAAAAAAACACAAATAGAAATGCTTTAAATTGAGTAAAATAATAAAATTAATTTTCGTTTAAAAATTTACATAGCTTCTCTAAGCGAAATAGATGAAGCGTCGTTTAAAACGGGCAAAAGAGATGAAGATGTTCTTAAACTTTTTAAATGTTCTTGACGAGCTCGCTGGGCAATTAGACGAATTTGTGATTCGGCTTCACGCGATTTCCTTTCTAAATTTTTTATGTTTTATATTAATAGTTTTTTATACTATAAGATAAACATTTTTCCACTTAAAAATATTCAAATCATAATAATTCTATTGTGAAGGAAAAAATATTACAAAATTTTATTTTTATTTACGAGGTTACTAAATTAGGTTGTAACAGTAATTGTCAAAAATTTTTCAAAGTTTTTCTAAAATAATCATCAAAGTTTGAAAATATTGATTTAAAAAATAACCCAAAAAGCATTTAAAGCAAAAAACCTGGTTAAAAGAATTCTCTTTTTTTTCTTTGCATATATATTTTGCAAATCTATAAGCAAATTGTATCAGCATTTTTTCTAATAGAATTTAGATTAAATGTATCAATTTTTTTTATTACTGATATCATAGGTTATTGCAAAAACTTAAACATTTTATTTGTATCTTGAAAAAATATATACTATATTATTATTTTTAAAGTTCATGAAGAGTTTTATTTGGTGTGTTTTATTTTCTTGTAGCATTTTCAGCACTTATTGCAAATCTGTGCTTAAAGTAATATAAATAAAAATCCATTATATTAGTTATTGCAAAGTATGAAAAAGCAAAAAAAAAAACTGTCAGAAAAAAAAGAGAAAAATTCTCAATTTTTGTATAATTCAAATGAATAAATTTCAATTTGTTAGAACCTTTATAACAAGTCAATTATCTACTACGATATTGTTCTGGTGTTAAAGTTACACAATACAATGCAATACAACAAGAAAAAATAAAGTAAAAAACAGGTCTTTATTTTTTATAATTTTTTGATTAAAATAAAATTTTAGTAAATGATACACCTTGTTCTTCCCATGTCAACCGCAAATGTTGAATTTCGGCTTCTGCTTCCGTGTCTTTCTTTTCGCGTTCTTCCAACATTTGCTCTAATATTCTAGACTGTCTTTTTTCTAATTCATTATGATCAGAAATTATCATTTTTGGGTTTGGAATATGTCTTGCCTCAAAATGGACATGATCCGCTTTATGAAAAACAGCGGAGTTCTAAAAATTATACTTTCTACAGTGTCTAACATTAAAATTTGATAATTTTATTTATAAAAGACTCGTAACTATTATTGGTATATAATAAAAAGAACAATGAAAAATTAACCTGAAATAAATCATTTTTTGACTGATTTAACAAAATTTCGTCACGACGCATTGATGAGGGGTAAATTGATACAGTGGCACACTCTATCTTTTTTTCATCTATATTGTTCATATTTTCTTGTGGCAAGCAAGTTTTTGTTTCTTTTTTTAAGTTAGAATTATCATTTGTTTTGATGATTGTTCCACGTAAGGAAACATCAGAGAATATGGAAGATTTAGAGGTGTCTGAATTATTTGAAGAATCTGCAAATATAAAAGTTTCAAAAAATTAAATAAAAGATTTTTTGCAATAAAAGATAAACTGTGTTTCTCGGCATATCATTTTTCCTAGCATATGTATATATCAAAAAAGCGTTTTCGTAATAAATTTTTATTTTGAAATACTCTTAATAATTAGTTAAGTACAAAACCTTTTTTAGTAATAAATTTAACACTTTCTATATAAATTAATGACTTTTAGCCTTATATTCAATAGAAGCTTATAATATATATATATATATAAGTTTTGTTTTATTAAATATTGTAAAATATAAATACAAAAATTTGTATAATTATAAAACGCTTAGTATGTTTAAGTTACAAAGTTAATAAAAGTAAGAAAAAAGCATTATCGAAAGACTTTAAACCTTCAGTTAGAGTTAAACAGTTTTCAAATTTAGCCGGTAACTTCATGTCGTTTTTAAACTTAGGAAAGTTACTATTAAGTTCAGCAGGATCTGCAAAACTTTGCTCCTAAAAAATAAATAATAAGCATAGGTTTAAATCATTACGTTTTTTTAAATTTTAAAACCCAGTAACTAATATTGAATGAGACAAAATAGAGAAATAAACTTAATTTAAAGTAAACTACATTTATCTGTAAGCACTATTTAAAAAGCTACTTTCAACGACGTAGGCATAGGTCATGACTATAACTGAATCAGTATTTGCAAGTCAAATATTATTAAATTATAAAATCACAAAAAGACGTTTTAGTACTCAGTCATGTATGTTTTAATTTCAAACAAATTATTTACGAAAGATTACAATAAACATTTATACAAAGATGTTTTCAATTTGATTTGCAATATGGTTAAGGTTTTTTTTTAATATTCTTTTAAACAAAAATTAAAAAATCTACTTGTTTAAGGAATGTTTGTTGATCGTGATATAGTCCCATTTGAATCAACTGATTTTTAAGCTTATGTTCATCTAATTCAGACATATCCGCCAACAAAGGATCCAATTTAAAGGATTCCATAAGAAGCTAAAATACAATGACTTAATTCAATAGTTTCAAGTAATAACACAAAAATGACTTATATGCAGTAAACACAAAATATATTATTACAAAATATTGTTGATTTCAATGTTAAACTTTAATCATTTTTAGTCTTACAGTGTATAATTGTAAATATTTTTTAATTCATTCTCAATTTAAAAAATGTAAGCAAAAATTTAATTACAGAAAATAGTACCTCATGTTCAGCAAGCTTTTTAGCTTTTTCGTTTGCCTCTTTTTCCAAAATCTCTTCAATTGATAGGTCGTCAGAATGTTCTCCCATTACCCAGACCCAAACATATCCATCTTTTCCAGTCAACCATATAAAAAAAATTAGCGTATCATAATTAACTAAGAATTCAAAGACAATATAAATAATATTTTATACTGTTTTACGAAGGACCGTATGATATGAACTAATCTTTAAGTTTATTTTTTATGTATTACTTAAATGTTCGCAAAAATTTTAATCTACATAAACGTTTTTTTAAAAATACAATGACAAACGTAAAACATTTCCGTATATCCCTTTGTCACTTACTATAAAAAATAGTACAAAAATTTGCAAATAGATAATCTAAAACTTAACAACAGCTAGAAATTGTCTGTGTCATTAAAAATAATCAAATAGTAGTTTACAAAAAATTGCAAAACAAATTCATAGACAAGTAAACAAACATATCTTATTATATAAAAAATTAGGCTTGCTTAGCATTTAAGGAATAGTAAAAAATTACTGGACTCTTTTTCCGCTTTTTTTTTGATTACGAGTAATATTCAATTCTTCGTCGCGCACGGCTTTTTCTTCATTTATTTTCCATCTTCGAATTTGTTCTTCACGCATCTTTATAAATAGAAGCAATTTTTGCTCTTCAGCCAAGTGCTCCAGTAACTCTGGATCTACGTACATCTAAAAAAATTTAATGCCCCAAACAATAAAGTAATTTCCAAAAAATTTAGGAAATATATAAAATATAACATAATCAATTCATAAACCTCTTAATAAAGTATTATTAACTAAAATTTATATTAGAAATGCAACAAAAAATATATTTAATGAAGATATAATAAAAATGTTTAGCACTCATAATTGGTAATATTATAAAATACGTACCTTGTCAAGAATATCTTGTAGTGCACTCATATTGGATTAAATTTAAATATTAGCACAGAAATGTTCAATTTGACCATTCATTCAACCAACAGACCAAAGAAATTTTATTTTGCCCAAAAAATAGATTTTGAAACAGAAAGGAAAAGATGAAAAAGATGTGATGCCAAAAGAAATTTTCAAACATAATTTTTTGTTCAGTTTTTTTAACAAATTATACAGTTTATAGGATTGGTATACTTATATAGTTTTTTTTATTTTTTATACAATATAGACCAAGTGGAATATAATTTAAATTAATTTTTATGTTCATATAAATTGAAACTTTGTTTTGAACTGCACACATATTGTTGATTTTTTATAGAATATAATACAATTTTTTAGTATTCTTTTATGTTTTGATGTTTTGATGTTTTTTCTATTTTTTTAAATAAGCTTTATGTAGACAAAGAGGGTTTTTGAAAACTGAAATTGTTTTTTAAGTAGTATTTTTTGTAAAAAAGTTTAAACTTTCATAAAAGTAATTGCTATTCAATTATGTTTATGTAAAATTGTTGAAGATGAGCTTATGCTACTATTAATATGCGCTTATTAATGTGCTTATTACAAAATTTTTTAGTCATAGAAACAAAATATAACAAACATAACTTAAATAAATTGGTTTTTATTTTAAATTTTTAATGACATTTAATTAATACTTGCATATTTAAATGTTCCTATAAAAAATTCGCATATTTGAGGCTCTATTAATAGTTTTGTTTACAACATTAATTTATGAGTGGTAATTTATATAAAATTTTTCTTGTTAATCATAGAAGGGTATAATTTGAAGTTGTAAAGCGTATTCTAAAACCTTTTATACTATTTTTTTATTGGCAATATTATGTACAATCATTTTTTTATTAATTAAAAAATGTACATGCTGCTTATTTTTTTAGTATAAATTTTTAAGCTTTTTTAATTTTGAATATGTAAATTATTTTTTTAAATATTTTTTTTATTTTTCATTTATTCTGCATAAATTGTTTAACTCTTATGCTTAAAGATGATTTAGTTAATTTTTTTACTAATTGATTTAATAATTCATTTATTTCAATTGTCGAAAAGTGTGTGATTTGTGGCTTATTATTTGGAAAATAAAAATTGAGTTTGGTTTATTTTTTAATAAATATTTATTACTGCATCTATACTTTTTAGGAGTTAATTAGGTTAATTTTAGCGCAAAAACTACTTATGTTATACTACATTACTTATCATATAAAAATTAAATTATTTTCTTTTTAATGAGGTATAATATTTTCTTGAACTCTTTAAATAATTGTCTATTTTTTTTGTAAATTTAAATTTTGTATGTTCTATTAATTTTTTAATTTTACTATCCTGTGGTTTGTTTTTTATACAATAATTTTCAAAACCGTAATTTTTATAAATAATTAAGGTTGCTCGAATAAAATAACAGTTGTACTTAATTTTTTTTGATTATTCTAACTCAAATAACAATTGGAATATAATTTCTTCTACGGTTAAATGCTAAGCATTGAATTATTAATATAAATTTTTTTTTATTTTATAACTAAAGCTGTTAATAAAATTTTACTTCAATTATCAAAAATAAATTTTGCATTGCAAATATTCAGTTTAAGATTTTAATTAATTTATTATTTTGTAGTACTGCATTTTTAAATTATTTTATGGTCATAATTATTGTTTCCTTAATTTTATTTTTCAAAGTTTGCTATGCTTCAATATCCTTACAGTATCATTCGCAAAAAATTGATGAAGATGTTATAAAAGAAATACTAAATATTTCAAAACGACAGCATCAGCGTTTATGTGGTAAAGTTTTAATCCTTGAAATGAGACGACTTTGCACTCCATCTGGTTATAATATTCATTGCTTCCATACTAACTCTGAATTTGTTGCTCTAGTTCATCGTAGCAGTCAATATGAGACAAATAAATTAAGGCCAGAAAGAAATGCTACAAAAATAAAATTTTCTTTTTTGGGTAAAAATATTGGAACACAGTTTTTTTTTTACCATTCTTTACAGTTTTACCAGAGATATCATGTAAACAAATACTTAATTTATAAAAAATTTAAGGTGTTAAATTTTTGTTTTCATATTTAGTTAAAACTTTACCTTGAAATTAAGTATTTTATTGATAGCTAATACAAATGAAAAATTATAACCTTAACGGTAAATAAAGAAAAGAAGCTGAATTTTTTAATATTCTAGCTTTTAATGACAATACTAGGACAGTTAAAGAAAGTTAATTTGAGAATCCTTATTTAAAAAAGTGCGTATAAAGAATAAAGTATATATATTTTCTAAATAAAAATTTGATTGGCTAGTAAATAATTTAGGATTTTTTTTATAAATTATTAGTTATTTAACATACATATAATAATTATTGATATTTTAGATTATGTCCACATGTCTTCTGCACAATTGGTATCTAATATGACAAAAACAAAGATTAATTTTCAAAATCGCGATTCTTCAGTAATAATTCCGTTTAAAAAACGTTCTATTGCAAGTAAATGCTGTTCACAAAAAGGCTGTGACCGCGATTTCCTTTTATCCTTTTGCTGCAATGATACGGAATTAAAGACGTTTAAAAACATCAATTTATTATAAACTTTAATTGTGCTACATTACTAACGGTACATTAATTTCTGCTTTTATAATTTGGTTAAAATTATATAAAAAATCTATTATTGAGTCATCGTAAAGACTTTAAGCAACATAGTATTTTATATAGAATTATTTTTGTCATTATGGTTATCATCAATGTTTTCACTATACAATTGTTATGATAGACGTTTACACCGTTATTAAAAATGCAAAATATATTTAGGGAACTTCTATAAATTGTGTTAGTATTAGGCGAAAAATAATGTTTTGTAGTGCGTAAACTAGAACAATAAAGTGTAGGTTAAAGATAAAAGAGTTAAACTGAGTTGTAAAAGAAATAGCACATTTATATATAATAGAATTTAACATAAGAGGTAAATACATTTATTGCTGAAATGTGTAAAACTATGTACAGACCAAAAATTTTTTAACACAGTAGGTTTATTGTTGATTCCAACTTCGCAAAAATTTTTTCAAATATTATTTTGCACAGGAGTTTTAAAATAACGTAATAAAATTTAAAAAATCATAAAAAATAAAACTGTTCATAAAGAAATTAATGAAGATTATATAAAAATGTTTTTCTATCAAAGCAATCAAATTTTGGAATAAATAACATATTTAATTGAAACTAATTGCGCTAAATATTTAATGAAATTGAAAATGTTCAATTTTTATAAATTTTTAAAGTGCTTAAAAATGTTAAATAAAAAAACTGATTTTGCTTCTTAGCAGATTGAATAAAAATAGCTTTAAATTAAATAGCTTTAAGACTAATAATATCTAATCAATATTTATTTTGCTTAAATAACAACAATAGATTTTAGTAAATGATGTTATAGATTATAGTTTTAGTATACTTACTCTGTTTACAATATCTGGCTTTTCTTCATTATTATTTCTTTGCTTGATAGAAAAATTTGGCTGCGGATGTCTCAAAGTTTTTGCCCGATTATTTTTGGCTGTAATTTTTTAATCGCTTCTATTTTTGAAAACGTTTTTTGTTTCATTTTTTTTTTGAGGCTTTGAGAATTTTTTCTGTGCCCATTTGAGTCATTTTGTTTATGTAATAATTTGTAATGACTTGGACGTTATAGCAAAAGGCTTATGGAGCTGCTTGCTATGCTCGAACAAGTATCCCGATTAAAAGCCGCCGACAATTTTTAAATGTTTTAAACTGGTGTAATGAACTTCTTTAACTAATAGGCAAAATTTTTGGTAGAGAAAATTGGATTTGTAATAAATCCCTAAAAAAACTTTTGTACAAAAGTGGGTTTTACACTAAATATCCCCATATTTTTTAAGGTTAGTGAGATTATGTTTTTTTTTTAAAAAGTTTTTACTATTTTTTTTGCAATATTTATAAATAAAAAGTTTTTACAATTATAAG
>JANSTW010069897.1:0-10408 GCA_027564275.1 Diadocidia ferruginosa | reverse complement strand
CCTTTTAAGTTATGAAACATTTTTTTTATAAAAATATCAAATTTAAGAGCTAAAAATATTTTTATTAAATAAATCAACTAACAAGTCTGTCAAAGAAATTCATACTACATTTAATAAAAAAAACTATGAATTCAAAAGATTGAATTTTTTGGCGATTCTGAATGGTTTTAAAAAGAAAGCGGGAAAAAATAAATAAACAAAGGACTTTAGAAGGATAAACAATATACCACTCAACTTGATTTTTTTGTTCTACAAAATAATAAAAAAATAATTAATTCTCTTTTAATATATGCAAATAAGGTGTAGATTGAAAAGAAAAGCGGATTGACGTAACAACGTATTCCTTCCTTTTTGCACAAAGCATGTAAAGCGATAAACGATACATTTACTATGATGTTAATCATGACCATAGCGATTTTGACAATTTGAAATGGTATTGCTAAAAATGTTGTCTTTCCCTTTCTTGTGATATTTACTATGCAATTTTTATCCTCATAAAAGCTTTTGGAACACTGTTGATTCCCGCTAAAATTTTCGTGTTGTAATTTATAAAGAATAAGGTTTTTTTACATTATTTTTTAGGATATATTGAAAGCCTTCAAATATAATTGTAGGCTTTTTTCTTTCTTTTAAATTCCCCTTTTTTTGCCGTCTCTATATATTTTAGAATAAGTACATTAATAAACTTTATTATTTTCTTAAAACTTTTTTTGAAATATTGAGCTTTCATTATTTATCTATACAAAAAGAAAAATTTCTCTAATCTTTTTTTTCCTTACCAACTTAATCAAAATTAAACGATCTTACTAAAATTTATAGATTAAAATCTTGTTTAATTTTTCATATAACAAAAATAATAAATGTATTTATAAGTAATTAAAGTAAACGCAATTTACAAAATAAAAAAGTTTAAATTATTTCAAAAACAATGAACCATTTTTTAAACTATTGCAAAAACACTGCTGTTCAGTATTATATTATTTTAAATAAAAAAATATAGTTTGGTGAACAGAGTTTTGGACTAGGAAATAGCATTTAAAATTATTGTTAATGATAAACTGCTATTTTCAGTAAATGTAAGCCTAAATATCGAGCAAATAAACGGAGTGGGGAATTATGGGTTGTCCCAGGCCTGATGGGGAGAGAATAGTTTTGAAAATTTTCCTATGTGATTTTGTTTGTTTAATTTTTTTGCGATTGGAAGGCTAAATATTGGTATCTGGTTTTGGCAAGGTGGTAAGGAAATTTCGTTTGTTCCAGGCTGTTCAGTATTATATCATTTGTAATGTTAATAAATGCTTTAAAACACAAATTATGACAGAAACTAATTATTTGATCTTTAATAAGAATCTTTAATTTAAAAAAAAGCAATATTGGGTACTACTTTTGAATTACATACAAATTTATTCAATGCTTTGTAACATTTGTGTTTGACAAAGAATTTTATATATTCCATCTCTACTAATAAGTTCTTTGTGTGTTCCTAAAAATTCTTTATTAAAAAGTGTATATATTTTATTATATTTAAAAACAAGTGTATTTAAACTATTTTATTATTTTCAATTTGCCTTAAGTTAAATTTTTTAATTTTCAATAAAATATTTGATGGATACCTGTTTGTACAACTTTCCCTTCATTAATTACGACTATTTGATCGGCATTTTGGACAGTAGAAAGACGATGTGCGATTACAATGCAAGTACGATTTTTCATTGCTTTTTCCAAAGCAACTTGAATTAACTAGAAAATTAAATTGGATTAAAAATAAAACTTTATAAAACAAAAGTTTAAAAAATTTTTAGTCAATGTTGTTCGTATAATAAAAATAAAATTTTAAAAAGATTCAAAATAAAGATACTTTTTCGCTTTCAACATCCAAGGCCGATGTAGCCTCGTCAAGAAGCAAAATTCTAGGATTACGAATCAACGCTCGTGCAATCGCAATTTGTTGTTTTTGACCACCACTTAATTGAACGCCTCTTTCACCAACAAGTGTTTTATAATGCCTAGGTAACGACATAATAAAATTATGAATATTAGCACATTTCGCAGCTTCAAACATTCGTAATTCATTATAGTATTCATTTTCCTCTAATCCGTAGAGTATATTTTGTGCAATTGTGTCATCAAAAAGTGTTGGTTCTTGTGAAACCATGCATATTTGTTCCCGTAGCGATTTAATGTTTAAATAAGGTAACTCTGTATCATCAATAAACTTAACTTTTATAATTTTTAACGTAATCAAAAATTGTAAATATTGTTTGGAAAAAAACTTACAATATTTCCATCATTTGGAATATAAAATCTTTCTAAAAGAGATAATATTGTTGATTTTCCACAACCGGAATGTCCGACTAAAGCCACTGTTTTATTGGCATTAATTTGCAAATTAATTCCTTTTAAAACATAAATACCGGGTCGAGTAGGATATGAAAAAACAACATTTTGTAGCGAAATATTTCCTTTAATTGTCTGTAACATTGTTAAAATTAAAAAAGTAATTAATTTCAAGCAATTTTTTTCTATTTCTTTGTATTAACAGTTTATATAAATATTACACAATAAATATTAAACAATTTACCTTAATGACTTCGGTGTCTAAAGGTAAATTAGCTAAAGGTTTATATTCAATTACTTTCATAAGTAAAGACGAAGCAGCTAATGCTTTTGCTCCATCAGCAATAAATAAAACTTGATGTCCAACAATATCTGCACAAATAGTAATAGCAAAAAATACACTAAATTCAGCAAAGTATAAAAAGATTATTATTAAACCAATAAAGTTCTATTAATATTAAAAAAATCATAAATAAAGAAAACGCACCCAAAAACATTCACTGGAAAAATAATATCATTTAATACTAAATAAGAGCCAAACCAAAATGTAACTGAATACATAAAAAATGTTAAAGACTTTGAAACAGCGCATAAAATGCCGTAAATTCTTATTCGACACAAATTTGACCTAAATTAGAAAACTATTTAAAAATTTAAAAAAATTAGAAAACATACTTTAAAGGCTTAATGAGAAGATCTGAATATCTTTGTTCAAAAATCAATTGCTTATTAAGACCTTGAACCGTTCGAATATTATTTACCGCTTCAATAGCTAAATTCCCAGCATTTTCCAATATCTTTGCATTTCTTATATTTAAGCCTAGCTAAAAATAGTTTATACATAATTCAGTGAATAACGCAAATACAAAAAAAAACTAAAAAATTATTCATTATTGTTTAAAATAAATTTTGATTTTAGTTATATTATAATAGATGATAAAAAAAACTTTACCATTATTTCTACAAAAATTAAGAATTTACCTGTTGACCAAATTCAAAATATCCTGCAGAGATCAAAAAAGGAAGAAAGACAGCAAGCACCAAGGTGAGTTGCCAACTATTTTTTAACGCAATTATTATGGCAAATGTTACAACAACTATACTCGTTACAATCACTGGTAATCGCGTAAAAACATAAAATATTTTAGCAGTATTACTTAAACAATCAATTTAAAAAGATTACATTACAAGATTCAAAATGTACATTTTTTATAAATACATTTTTAGAAACTAAAATTATTAACAAAAAGTAAGTTCTATAAAAAAAAATAAATCAGTTAAAATTAAAAACCTTACCAATCTGATTGTTGATGCATCTGAACATAAGCGAGTACATAGTGTTCCTATATTGTGTTCCTCATTATCAAAAAAACTGACGTTTTGTCGAAGCAAGTTATCGAATGCATCCAATCTCAATTTTTTCGTTACTTTCTCTCCGCACCATCCATTAACAAAAAGCTGCAATAATCTTTGATACTGCAATTAATAAAAAAAATTTGCTAAAATTTACACAAAGAAAATAAGCTGCAAAAAAAAGTCCACCAATTAAACCAAACAATGCTGCAAAAAAATAAATATTTGAAAGTGAACTTTTCGGCGGTTGGTTGAATAACTAAAGTAAAATTATTATTTTTTTATTTAATTGTAATATTAATTGACTCAATTCTACTAAAAATTTAATGTAAAAAATTTAACAAATATTAACAACAAAAAAAAACAAACATTAAAACTTTAACTTAAAAATTGAATAAAATATAGTTGTCTATATAGTTTCAAGATTGATTTTGATAGATATTGTTACTGACCTCAATTACATATAATAAACTAACCTGAACAAAATTTGTAATAACAATAGCGTTAAAAGGTGGAAGCAATCCAATTAAAATACATCCAAACAAGCCAATCATAAAAAGATACCAAAATTCTTTATTTAAAACAAGTAAACGATATAACGTAGAAATTTTTACTCTAGTAGACTAAATTATTAAAATTGCTTATGTAAATATAATAACTAGATAAAATTATTTAACCATATGGATTTTGCTAACGTCGCCAGCTATTTCACTTATTAATCCACTTGTCCTACACGAACTAATTGATTTACGTGATCTGCTACGATTAAGACTTTGATTAGTTGAAGTAGAGCGTTTAAGAGTTTCAATTTTTTCTTAAATTATATTTAACTATTATTTCTCAAATTTATATATTTAAATTTATAAACAAAAAAATTAATGTATTTGTTTTCTAAAAACTAAAAAGCAAAATCATAATATTAACAATAAATTTAACTTTGATTTACCAATTGATTGTACTGAGTTATTATGGTGATCAAGTTGTTGAGAATTTATCATTTTAAAAAATGTCCCTTTTTGATCGTATAGTTCCTTTGGAGTTCCCGCTTCAATAATTCTGCCTTTTTCAAAAACCAAAATGTTATCCACATTACAAATTGTAGCAAGACGATGCGCAATAATAATTGTAGTCTTACCTTCCTGAGCCTAAGTACTTTATATTAAATTTACTACTTTAAGATAATTGTCAATCAATAAATATTTCTCTATTATTATTAAAATAAACTTTGTCCAGCGCATCTTGAACAAACGATTCTGATTCAGTGTCTAAGGCCGACGTTGCTTCATCAAGCAAAAGAATTTTTGGATTACAAATTAATGCCCTTGCAATAGCAATTCTTTGTTTTTGACCACCACTTAATTGAACACCTTTATCACCAACACGCGTTTCCATACCATCCGGCAATTTTTGAATAAAGCTCCATGCATTTGCCTAGATTAAATTTCAGTATAACTTCAATAACAACTTAAACACATAAAAAATAAAACAGTAGTAAAAAAAAGCAAAAAAATAATAAAAAAATTAGATTAAATTCATAAACAAATTTTACTTTAAGAGTAAAATTTTAACAAAAAAAACTATATATTCATACCATTCTACATGCATTAACTAAATCAGCTGCTGATGTGTTTTCATTTCCTAACAAAATATTGTCTTTGATAGTACTGTCAAAAAGTGATGGCTCCTGACCTACCCAACCAATTGTATTACGTAAAAAGCCTACATTCAACTCATTTAATTTAAATCCGTCTATAGTAATCTAAAAATTGAAAGTAGTTAAATTGCTATCTCTGGCGCACTCATTACAAATTTCAATTTTAAAATCTAAAATATTTTAGATTTTAATATCAAAATTTTATAGAAAAATTGGAAAAATTTTATTTAACTGAGCTTTATTTATTGAATCCACAATAGATTTTGGTAAAGCTGAAAATGTTACCGCAGTAATCGAAAAACAAACGAAAAAGTAGTTGAAAAAGAAATAAGAGAACTTTCGATCGATCTTTTATGTCGAAATGTGATGATGGTGAGGTAGGTAACGTATTAAAACTTGTAAAAAAAATTTTAATTTATTTCAATAGCTTTTAGATAGAAGAAATTAATCTATATTCGTGAAAAAGAAGTGTTTTTTGACTGAGTTAAGGAATGAGATTGGTACAAAGGTAGCAGTTGTATACTACTTTGGCACAATATTAAAAACAACAATTGGTGGATATAAATAAACGCAATGTAACCTCTCCTTGATCCGGATCGTAGAACCTTAGCAAGAGACCTATAATAGTTGATTTTCCACATCCGCTAGCACCTACAATTGCTAATTTTTTGCCTGGTTTAAGTTGGAAGGAAATCCCATTTAAAACCTAAACTCAAGCTTTTAATTAACTTTGAAGAAATAAAAAAATTGGTGCTTAGTATATTTTAAAATATCAAAAACTTTGTTTAAAAAGCACCAATTTTAGCTTTTTTTAAATGATAAATTAACTACTGTTTTTAATTAGCATATATATTATTTCTTATCTACTAATAAAATATACCTTTACTTCCTTACGTCTATTGTACGAAAAATATACATCTTTAAATACTATATTTCCACGAATGTTTGGTGTTATACCTAATTTTGAATCAATGTATGGCGTCTAAAAAATTAAAGCAAAATTAATTTTTTTTTTTAAATTAATTACAATAGAAATAGTTGAATTAAAATCTTACACGTTTTAAGACTTTTATTACAAAACGTAGTGCACCATATCCGGTAGCAATAACTATAATATTGTTTATTGCATTTCCTAACGCGCTAGCTCCACCATTCACTGTAAAAAGAACAATAAAAATTGAAGTAATGTTGCAATCTGGGTGTTCCGAAACATAATAAGCAGCATACCTAAGAATTATACTTTAATAAAAATATAAAAAGCTTAACGTAATTTATAGATTTTGATTAAATTATAATTTAAAAGTGGAAAAGTACAAAAGTACAAAATTGTTACCCAAAGGAAAGACCGTATAAAATTTGAATTAAAAAGAATTGAGTGCCAAATGAAAGTGCAACAAAAAGACATTGACGTGTGCCATATTTTTTTGCTTTTTCTGCTACATTTTCGAATCTAAATTTCAGCATTTTTAGCAATTTAGTTAAAAAATATTGTTTTATTAATTCAATAAGTCAAGGTGTTTTATACACACTTCAAAAATATTTAGTACTAGCTTTTTAATAAATGTAAGTATAAAATATTAAAATTAAGCTGTAAAAAAGAATTGCGTTTATATCAATTTTATAAAGTAAAATTAATAAAAAATATCTAAACCTATTGATTTCACGCTTTTGACCATTAAGCATGAAAACAATCCGAATAGAGCTAAAAGTTTCGCTAACAATAGAACCCAATTTTGCATTCATTTTCTGATTAGCAATAGTCTTTTTTACAACAACAATAAAGGATAAAATTGTTGAAATTGTTATAAATGGAAATATAATAAACATAATCAAAGTCACTTGCCAATTAAAATAAAAGCCAATAATTAAGCTAAAAGTAAACGATGAAAGCGCTTGTAAAACTAAAGAAACTTTATTGCCAAACGCTTCGCGTACTCTTTCAAGATCGCTAAAATTGAATAGTTTTGTGTAAAAAAATGATTATAAGGCTTTATACACATTTTTTGTTTAAAAAATACAAATACTTTATTTTCAATTTCTATGCATTCAAAAAATCTTTTTTTTTTAAATAGAATTAAAAAAATACAATTTCTAAATGACTAAAAATATTTCATTTGTATTTTAACTTGATGTTTTAGATTTCTAAAAAAAATAAAACTTTAATTACATTATCTATGTGAATTTTATTATTGTATATATTAATATTAATTAATAATCTTACAATTAAACTTTTTTGATCTAGCCGAAATTATTATAATTTTTTGGTCCCCATAAATTTTGTGTTTGTGTTTTCATTGTTTAAATTAAATAATAAATATTTTTAAAAAAAGATGGTACAGAATAATACAAATGAGTCAAATTAAAGTTTTTTATTAACAAAAAAATAGGTAAATTAATAACTTAAGCAGTTAATTACGTTGTTTTATCAGTTAATTTATAAAACATAAATTTAACATTTATTATTTTGCAAAAAAATGTATAATCTTAATGCAAAAATAAAAGAAATTTTATGAATAATAACAATTTTTGTTTTAAAATTGAAGCTAAATTATTTACTTACTCAGTTAATCGAGACGCTAAAGTACCCGTAGAAACATTGTCAAACCACGATATTTCTTGTCTTAAAATAGCATGAAAGTAATTTTGTCTAATTGTAAACGTCAGCTTTTCGGCAAACATTTCCCAGCATACAATCTAAAAGAAAATTTCAAATTTTCAAAAGTTTTTTCTTTAAAAAATTATAAAAAAAGTTACCTGAAGATAAGCTACAATAAACATTACAATTCCCAATAAAATATAATACTTTGAAAAAGATATTATATTTTTTTCAAATGAACGTCTATAATAATTAATGTTCTCTTTAATAATATACTGGTTTATAAAAAAATATGTGCATACAAAAGTTTAAATAATTATAATTTTATATTAATAGTTTAGTGTTAATAATAAGAAAAAGTCATATTTTATATACCTTCGATATATATCTTCTGAAAACGAAGAAAAATTAGTCATTAAGTGTATATCTTTGTCATTTACAATACTTACTTGAAGAAATGTTCATTTGGTATGCTTAAATTTTGGTTCAAAAATGTATTGCTCCCGTTAACATGCGAAAATTCAACCTGAAGGAAACTTGCTATAGTTTGGCCAAGAATAACATGAAGTAATGGAGTTCCAGCCCCCTGTATTATTGAAGAAATTGTTGCAACAAAAATAAATAACCAATCTTTACTCTTTACATAAGGAAACTAAAAGAAAACTTTATGATTAACATCTAAACAAACCTCCATATTAAAATAAATTATAATAACTTAAGTCAAAATTACTTACAATATCAAATATCCAAAAATTATTAATTTGCTTAAATTTGAAATCTAAGAAATTTGACTTTGATAGTTTCTTCATTCTGAAAATGGACAAGTTTAAGTACTAAATTAAAATCAATTTGTCAATTTTAAATAATTTCTGTTAATTTTTTTTTATTTTGAGCATTAATACTTTTTGGAGTAATAAAAAAAATTGTGACGCTTTTTTAATAAATTTATATTTTTAATTACGTTATTAAAATTTTTTCAAAGTCGTTTGCTTTTATCAATTTCTTTTCATTTTTATTACTTCAAATTATTTAAGGACAAAAAAATATGGTGACATTGACCTCAAACTAATGTATGTAGGATTCATGATAAAATATTTTACTATTTATTAATCTTTGTTCGTTTAATACCAAAAATAATTTTAAGCGCTAAACTTGAAAATAAAGAATATTAATGAATAAAACTCAAAAGTAAACTTTTCATTTTTAAGAACCCATCCAACTGCATCAAAATCTGTCTCAGTTCAAAACCATTATTATACATAGCAAAAATGCTTAAAATTTTTTGCAAAAATTTTGTTGAACAACTTTTAAATTTGAGGACGTTCCGGTTAATTTGCTGCTTTCACCTGGTCCACAGAAAAATTTCAATATTTTTATAAAGCTAAAATCTAGATTATTTAATGTAAGAGTGAAAATATTATCTAAAATTCCAGATGATTCACAATTTATGCTTTGGATTGACAATACTAAAGAACAACAGTTTATTGATAAAAATAAGAAACATAGAGTTATACTTCAAAAACAATTGAGATAATATTTTCACTCTTACATTAAATAATCTAGAATTTTAGCTTTAAAAAAATTTCGAAAAAATTTTTCCGTGGACCACGCGAAAGCAGCGAATCAACTGGAACGTCCGCAGATACAAAAGCTGTTCAATAAGACTTGTCAATATAATCAGATTATGTATTATTTCGTTCTTCTTCATCACAATCCGAGTTTAAAAAACAAGAATCTATACAATTAAAGAAGACAATTGATAAATGAAGAATACGATTTATTATTTGTTGTGTTCCCGAATGTTCCGGAAACACATTATTTTAAATTGTTATATTATTTCCAGAACTTTTCGACTCAACAAGAAAGTTCTGGAAGGTTTGTAAAAGGGTATATAAACCCGTCGTTTTCGTTTATTGTTAACTCTTGTTATTCTTAATAACTTGTGATAAACCCTTCACTCTTCAAATACAACAGTGGTGACGAAATGGATTCGACTCAGCAATCCGATCAACTTTCAACCTCTCAGCTCATTCAAATCTTAATGAGACAACAGATGGAAGCTCAAGAACGACACGAGAAGCAAATGCTCGACCTCATCTCAGCAATGAAAGGCTCAACCGCAACCCCAACTTCACCAGCAGTCAAGGCAGGCGTTCCAATCATCGACATCAATCGATTCGACCCAGAAGAAAGCGACAACAGCAAATTCGACGAATGGCTACAACGCTTCGAATACGTCATCAGCTACACTGCACCAAGTCTGGACGATGGTACGAAGGTCAAATGCCTACTCTCAAAGCTCTCCGACGACGCTTTCGCTGAGTACAACCGATCTGTAATGCCAGAAGAACCGACGAAGTACGACTATCAACAGACAACTGAACGCTTACGCAAACTCTTCGGTAAGCAACGTACTCTCGCAATCGACCGATTCAACTGCATGCGCATCCAAAGATCTAGAGACGAGG
>JANSTW010069896.1:0-20499 GCA_027564275.1 Diadocidia ferruginosa | reverse complement strand
TTATTGAAAAACCAGATTATTAATGAAAATCAAAAAAAACAAAATGACATTTTCGGACATATTATAAATAATTATGTTTCAGAACTTTCTACTAAAATGCAGCAAATAATAGAGAAAAAGCTGGAAAATATTGTCGACAATCACAAAATTAGGCAAAACGAGTTTGAAAAAATTATAACTGAAAACCAGAAATTTTTTGTAAATAAAATGGAAATGTTCGAAACCATTTTTACTCCACAAAATACTTGTTAACATAATTAAAACAAACTTGTAATAATATGCGAACTAATTGATCAAACGATCCCAAATATAAATGTTTCTTATTTGACGGAACATAACGTCAAACATCCTATTCTGGATCTAATTTGCTGCAGAGCAGTATACATTTACAAAAATGCTCTATTTTAAATAGTTCTTAAGATTTTATGAAATAAATTTAATTTAATTTTGTTATTTACATTTTTTTGTACAAATATATAAAAGAAATTGGTTAATTTTTTTTAAATTCCTATTAATAATAATTAAAATAAAAAAAAAGGCTTGCATGTGCCCTATTGTGGTCCTATTTTTTTCTGGCAATTCCTATTGTGGGCCTAATTTGTTCCCATTCTAGTCCTATTTTTTATACAGAAATTCTCAAGACATGATAACTTAAAAATAGGCCCAGTATAGGACATAGTGCGTCCTATATCGAACCTATTTTTAAGTTATCATGTCTTGATCATTTCCATATAAAAAAAATAGTACCAGAATAGGAATTTGTGTTCCTATTCTGGTCTTATTAATTAAAAAAATAAATAATAGAATTATATATAAATAATTAAATTAAAAAGATTATCTTATTTATTAGGATTTGAGAAAAAATTAAACAAAAAAGAATAACTTAAGAAATATTTTACAAACACTAGTTTTAGCATCGGTAGCCCTTAAAAAATTATTGAAAAAATGGCTCATTTTTCAAAACTCCTGACATGACGAATTAAATTATTCACAATAATAATATTTTCACAAGAACTTATTGAACCAGATCTTCTATTTGAGATCCAACAATTGAGTACAACTGGTTGTGCTATTAACTTTTCTCATCACCCAATCCAAGACAAGTAGAGACAAAAGTGGTGAAAGAACATTGAATTTATTTGCATAAACATATATCCTTGTCTGACTCCAGAAAGAATTGAAATTGATGAAAAAGACTATGTAATTTTCGACGCTAGGCACTTTCGGTGCTAGCAATTCGGTGCTAGGCACTATCGACGCTAGGCACTTTTGGTGTTAGGCACTATCGACGCTAGGCACTTTTGGTGTTAGGCACTTTCGGTGCTAGGCAATTCGATGCTAGGCAATTCGATGCTAGGCAATTCTGTGCTAGGCACTTTCGGTTCTAGGCACTTTCAGTGCTAGGACATGCTCCGAAATGTCGATATTTAGTCGATCAACAATAAATACATAAAGGAAGATACATAATTTGGTCTATATAGATCCATATAAGCTAAAATAAAACGTATATAAATATAAAAACGTCGGTACAAAGAAAAAAAGTTGAGAAACACTTTTTAATATAAGCAACTTATATATACTTACATAAAACAAACTCGTAGTTTTTGAAAAATTTCAAGTTTAAGTGTAGTAAACATAACTCGTCGGTCAAACTATATAGAGAAGGTGTTTAGGAAAAACCTGTTATAACATTTTTATATAGAAATTAATGTATTGCATTGCTTAATGCACTACAAAAATTTACTCACGACGAATTATCTTAATATAACTTAATAGCTTCAATCTTTATACTATTTTATTCACTTAATTTAACAGAATCAACTAAAACGAAGATCACTGTTCATATTATATACAGTGGCTGACATGAAAAGAGGGACAATGTGTAATCCACACAAAAAAACCGCGAAGAATATGGTGTGTAATATGCCTTTAAACCACCAAAAATTAAAGAAAATCGTAGCGGACAAACTACACCAATTTACAGACCGGCATATAGTTAATTTAGTAAAGGCTCATGCTGCTTCGATGGATTTTACAACAATATAATAATCCCAAACATACCTCAAGGAAGGCAAAACACTTCTTTCGGTACAATAACGTGTCAGTTCTTCCTTGGCCAGCGCAACCACCTGACTTGAATCCCATCGAATTCCTTTGGAATGACGTTAAAAATGCTGTTGGTATGAAAAAAATAAGCAACAGAAACCAATTATGGACCGAAATTCAAAAATCATGGTACAACATTCCAATAGAACGATGCCAGAGGTTAGCGACTCGATGGCTAAGAGATGTTCGGCAGTTATCGAAAATAAAGGTCATACCACAAAATATTAATCAATTTAAATTTTTTTTAATTATATAATTAAATCAAAACTGGAACATTTTTCTGTGATCAATTCTGTCTATTTTAATAAATGTCCCTATTTTTATATCTTCGCGATATTATTATTAAATTTAATAAGTTTAGTTTAGTTTACTTTAACGCTTTTATTTATTTTTTTGTAGCTAGCAGTAATAACGTTTAAATAAAACTTATTAATTAAAATAAATAAAACAAAAAATCGTTGTTTTTATCAATATATGTGAATATTTCTTATGTCCCTATTTCCATGTCCGCCACTGTATATTAGGGTCAGTAACGTACGGTGCACTCTAAGACATTGGGTGCGCATTTTCTTTTCTAATAAAACACTTTTTTCTAGAGGTACATTTTTCGTGTTTACTTTAGTGTTATATCCTCCACGATCAAATTTAATTTTACATAGCAACCGGCATAGACTATAGCGATATGTAAGCCAGTGGAAGCTTTTTTTCTATATCATTTTCTTGTGTCGACTTGTCTTTCTTTTTTTGTTTTTGATATGACTAATTACTTAATATCCTAAAAATTGAACTAATGATCATTTACATTATTAATTCTGTAAGTAATAATAATAATTAATTAATTAGCTTTAGCATTATACCCTCATATATTTGGGCATACTACTCTTATACATGACAGTCAATATTAATAACATTATTTGCTTTTACTATTCATTAAGAAAATTCATATATATTATGGATTTTGTATGAAAATAGTACAAGCCCTAATTTCAGTCAAAATGGTCAAATTGCCGGAACCAATTTTGTTTACGTTTTATGATCTTTTGATTCAAAAAAACTAAAAATTCGAAAATTTCCGTCCGTCTGTCCCTAAAAATATTGTCTTCAAGAAAGTTTTACACTGTAGTGGGCGGATCTGGCCAAAATTGGATGAGGGTGAGTTTTTAATAATTTGTAGTTTTGGGATTGCATTTAATACGATTTTTTTTGTGCAAATAACATATAATATGAGCATATAATGTAAAAATGGTCAAAGAATATTTGGACAAATTTTAGAGGGGATTGGTTTCATATACTCTGGAATTACATTTTGAGTCTCTAGGTCAAGCATGAAGGGGGGCTCCTATATGATTTTTTTGTAAAAATATTATTATATAGAGAAAATTGTTTCCTGGTAAACAGATTTGGCCAAATTATGGTGGCGGTGAGATTTAACGGGTCCCATACTCTGGGATTTCATTGGGGATGTCTAGGACAAAGGTTGAGGTACGATATTTTTTAATGGTCAACAAATATGAGCATGTATATATAGAGAATGTTTTTTACCAGTAGACGGATTTGGACAAATTTTGGTAGAATAAGTATTTAGTGGTACGATTTTTTACGGATTTTTAGTGTTAGAGGGTTTTAGGTGTCTCTATACTCTGGGACAGAGTAACTAGGTTAAAGACATCTCTTAAAGAAATCTTAGGGGTTTTTTGTTGTTAACTTCTATATAAGTTCACATTTTTTGTTCAAAAATGTGAATTAATAAAAAAAAAATTTTGGTTTGTGTCAGTTTTCAAATGTTAAAAGATAGTAAACCCTTCATCCCAATTATGATGAAGGCTCTCGAACCATTTGTTTTATTAAATAAAATTGAATTCATTTTCAGTTATACACGCACGTTCAACGAAAGAGTAAAAAAATTATTCCGCATATATAGAAATAAATATGGGCTATAGAAAAAGCTCTCTAAATCTTTTTCAAGCCCTAAAAGTGACATTGTTCTTTCAACGAATTTATCTGATCTCGCCATTTCAACTGAAGGATAATAAGTTAATTACGACAATTTCAGTGCGAATATTAACTGCCTTGATATTTTTCTCGTATTGGGTGCTGTTAGTTATTTCGCTAATTATATTGAAAAATGATAATTTATTTCAGAAAACTATGTCTAAAGGATATTTGTGGGGCGTTATTGCCATATTTGAATTATTATTCACAAATATTTCCTACATTTTTGTGGTTCTATTTTCCATCGTAAGACGACAGAAGCAAATAGATTTTTTCTATCAAATTCACGAAATCGACTTATTGCTATGCAAAGAATTTGCTACAATTAATTTGAAATATAAAAATTATCGTCTTTTCAATTACTGGTGTGTAGGGCTGTGCCTATTTTATTATGTAGGCTTGGGCCTATATCTGCGATATAAGATTTACTTATATGGGCTTTTGACGCCGGGTGTTATTACATTCATTGTGATCTATCAATTTGAACAGGCTGCAGCCGGATTTATGAGCTTGTCGTATATAAATTATGTTCTATTAATTGGTGACAAATTTCGAATTCTAACTGATATACAAAATGGATTTGCTGCCGATGAATATCAACAAAAAATTGACAATTCTAAAAAACAGAACTTTTACGATGATGAGAAGAAAAGAAAAATTTCTATTTTGATGCATACTTATAAGAACCTCTGCGGTTTAATTGGAAAGATAAATGAAAATGCTGGTTCAATAATTGTTGTACGATTTGCACACGATTTTACATTGACCACCACCCAGATCTATGCAATATTTTGGATACTGACTGATCCGTTGGTCGAAGAAAAATTGGTGTTCAGCTTTGCTGTATTCATTTGGATGATCCAAAATATTTTAAAAATTGGAGCTGCTGCACTATCAGCTGAATCTACTGTTGAGAAAGTAATATACCACTAAGTATATTTATTTACAAGTGACAAAGTGCAGCTTGTAGGTTAAGTTTATTACAACACGATCGTATATTTAAAATTTTCAGACAACCATAAATTTTCTATTTACCGTTAAAAGTTACGTAAAACCGTAGATTAGGACGTATAGGTCCGAAACAGTTTTCAATAATTTAATAGGCATAGGAACTATATTCCAGTGTCGCACATTTTATTATACTAAAGTCTCTCATTGATCGCATTGTTCGATAAATCTATTCAAGTTTTCATAAAAACACGGTCGATAAAAATTAATTTTCCCATAAAAACGTAGGTCCAACTATATGATACCAACCTAAAGTATTCCTCAAATATAGTTTCAAAACCCGCCTGATCACTAAGAATATGGCAAGTGCAAGTTGCTGACCTGACTCCACCTTTGATTTGATATCGTCAATGAAAACAGATAAAAAATCAGACCGAAAGCCCCAAGTAAAACTGGGATGCTACAATCTTTTGATATTTCGAGCAGATAATATATACAAGAAGAAAAATAAACCCTCAAATTTAAACACTAAAAACTCATTCTAACTCAAATTTGCATTGCGGATTTTATTTTTCATTTTCTTGATATTTCTAAAGGGATTTAAATACTGAATCCAATCTACCTGGGAGTTTAAGAAATTGATTAGGACTCGCGACTACTCTCCAAATTTTGTAAGGCTATAGAAGACAGTCGCCTGAACAATATTTGTTTTCCAGAGTTTGTGATGCTGGCCCCCTGTTTTCTAAGAGAGGATGTTTAAAAAACTGAACAATTTAAAGTAAAAAAATGACGCTAAGTAAAAATTTATAAGACAAAAATCAAAAACTTCAAACTTTTAGCCCAAACATTTATTTTACTTTTAAAACTTTCTAAAACGGTTTCAATTTAAAATCGAGTTAAAATGGCGAAGCTAAACCTTTTTGAGTGAGCAAAGTCAAACAGTTTTCTATCGGTAAATCGAAAATTTATGGAGGCCTGAACATTTTTTAATATGTGGAGTCGTGTTATACTCAACCATACCTAAAGCAGTAGAACCTATACTAGGTCACTTGAAAAGATCAAAATGAAGGTGTAATACAGGGTATCCCGCGGATACGCGCAAATACTTTAAGGGGTTATAGGGACCCGTATATGAACAAAAATCTTTTGAGTAAAATAACAGTAAACGTTTGATTTTAAAAAGTGGAAGTATACCAATCTTCGCAAAAGTCGAACGTAATTTAAAAATCATTTCTAAGTCGGTATAGGGGTGCGAGTAATCGAATACTCGTATGGAACGATTTTATGTTCCTTTAGGTGCAGGTGCCCTATATAACCTCTAATATTTGCGCGTATATCCTCGAGACATGCGTTTAAGATTTTGAATCGAATTTTCTTTTTGAATTAATATAGGCTCTTAATTGCGGATATATGTTAAATAAATTGACCAAATATAATGGCGATGAAGAACTTGGAAATATGGTAAAATCGATTATTTATTTAAACAAAAATTATTAATTATATTTATTTGTCTATAAAAACGTGTAGCTTGATAATTTTTGCATTTGGAACGTCCATCGTAAAATTCAGTTTACAGCAAATAATTTCTTCAACGTTGATTTAACAGCAATTTATTCGGTATATGCGGATGTCGTTTTGTAATAAAATAATTTCATATAACAAAATTCAAACTGTTATAGATTATTGGAGCACTTACAACTTATCTACTAATATTAATTCAATTTAAACACCAAGAAGAATCTCTCAGTTCATATAGCAATGATACGTCAACAGATGGCGCCTAATTTTGCATAATACATATTAAAACACATGTTTCTTTTTATTAAGATTTATTATATTTAGACCTCAAAATTTCTATGTGAAATGCAATAAATATATTTATCAAATTCTACATTTATAATTTTTATAAATTATTGGGCCAAACTACACTTTCAATCCAATCCAAATATGCAAAAACTCTTGTGTAAATACCAGGACTGCCAGCATTTCCGCAACCTTTTCCAAACGATGTAACACCAACAACTGTATACATACACGGATGAGTTGGATGATAATTTTGCAATGGTCCACCAGAATCGCCCTTCAGAAAGTATGGTCAATAATGAATTTGTTTTGAGTTATTTTTTTTTTATAATATTTGTTTTTGTTTCAACAGGATCTCGACCAAATTCTAAATAAATCTCGTATTTAGTAATATGACATTAATTTTTTTATTGGAAAACCAAAAAAATTATGGTCAAGCTTTGCGGTCCAATATTTTTTAAAATAAATACAGTTTATCATGCTGTAAATATAATTTATTGACGTTTCGTCTAATTTATAGACATCATAAATTTTTTTGTGGTTCCGTTTCGGTAATAGATTTATTAACCTCTTCAGTATATTGAAACATTTTCTACAAATAGCGATGTTTTGTTATTAAAGAAAATATTGAAAAATGTGGCGAGATCCTGTTGAAACCAAAACTATAGTACTGTTCTACAGTATATAGTTATATAATATTCTTCGTATGACATGAAAATAACACTCAAAGAATTAACGTATATTGTTTCTACTTTAAAACTAAACGAAATAACAGCCGACAAATTACCGCCTGAAAGAAATAACACCCAAAAAGTTACTCTTTACAAACCTTATTTTTGAGGTATTATTTCATGTACAGCGATAACATCCAATATTAGTCACCCAATGAGAGCAAATTTCAGTGACGTCATCTTTGGGAAGCTTAATTAAACATTACATGTTATATACAAAATGCAATACTTAATTTACCTACCCAAAGATGTCGCCACTAAAATATCCTCTCATTGTGTGACTGATATATAAGAAACAAGTGCAGGAGAGCGAACAGCGTCCAAATATGACTCCATCCCACTTTTTTATAAAGGGTCATCCTTCAACAAAAAATATGTACTGTACATTTTGGGGGAAAAGTTTATATGCAAAAGTTTTGAAATGCAATATTTTGATGCCAAACCTATACTGAATAAAATCGTGGGTAAATTAAATATTTTAGTAGTGTAAACTTTAAGGGGATTTACCCCCCTTTTAAAGAGGAGGCATCTTACTTTTGTATGAACAATTTCTAAATATAAAAATATATTGGTGTTGGTATCAAATAAAACGTCTTGAATTGTGTAGCTCTTACAATTTTAGTTCAAGTGGTTTTAGTCTATCACTCTTTCTTTATCCCGCAGGAGAGATTGAAGAAATTTTAAGAAGGAAAATTGTATTTGCCTGTATGGGGGCTGAAGGGTGAACGATAGAATAAAACCCTTAGAACTAAAATTTTAGCTCTTGCCAACTGCCATATAAATATTTATTTTTATTATTTTTCATACAAAAATAAAGCCCCTCCCATTTGAAAAGGAGCTATGCCTCTCCCCCCCCCTTAAGTTTACACTACAAAAAATGTTATTTACCCACGCTTATATTTAGTATAGGTATATGATTTTAAAATATTGAATTTTAAAACTTTTGCATACAAACTTTAAGCCCCTGCCCTTCCGAAAGAGGTTGGTTTTCCACAAAATGCACTTTAATTTTTTTTTACAAAAAGAGGTGTGGCGTGTGGGGTCATGTTTGGACGCTGTTCGCTCTGATGCACTTCAGCCGTTATTTCTCTTAGCTTTAAATAAGAAAAAATTTAGACCCTTGGGTGTTATTTCATGTCACCATTTATCTTACTTGACAAGTATCTTTTGCTTCCGTGTGAGAGCCAGCACAAATTTGTGTCCGATCAACAATTCCATTTCTTAATTTTCTATTTATATCATATTTATATGTTTCATTGCATTCAGCATAGCTAAATACTTCGAGAACAACCTTTAACAGAGCACTGTTTCCTTTACCATTCCATTCAACTTTACCCCAACCAGTTGCAATTGCATGTTCTGTGCCAACTTCAGCGCGGTCGGGTAGACATGCCGGACGAATAAAACGATTAAATTGAATTTTTCTTTCCAATTTCAGTAGCCCAATGTCATGATAATTTGTTGATGTTTTATATTCTGGACTCGATAAACGTTGCATAATATTTAGTTGAATTGGATCGGCATCATCATCAGTTCGATCTAAATCATGATCGCCTAATTTAATGTACCGTGGAGGACCACTTTTTATAATGTACATATAATGCAATTTTAATAACAAAACAGATTTCGGACAATATTTTTTAATAACTTACTAATCTCTTGTGTTCATACAATGTCCAGCTGTTAAAACATATTGATCACTGATCAAAGAACCTCCGCAGAGCCACATAATTTGAATATCGTCTGCAGTAAATCCAACTAGAGCCTGCGTAATATATTTTCTTTATATAAAATAAAAACTTTAATTATACAAATCGATTTGACAGCTCCTATAAATTATTTGCAGTGAAAGATGAAAAGGGGAAGGGGCTCCCATACACATTTTTTGTCAAAATAGCTGCAAAAGTATGACCATATAAAAAAAAGGATGAATTTGACCAAATGTCTGGGATCATTTAATACAACTTTTTAAAGCACTACCATCTTTGTCAATGAAAACCATGGTATCAGATAGGAAAAGGGTAAAATGGTCGATATGCTCTCTCGCTTTGGAGTAAAGGAGACGACTAAGATCAGACGTAAGTAGTAGTAAAATCAACATCTACTATATAAGTTATCTCGAATCGATTTTGTGTTGTACGAATAGTACAAGCAAACGCATTACCATATGTGGAAATTCTCGTCCGACTGCCTCAGTTCCGCCGGTTACTAATGGCACTGTCTTAAATGCACATGTTGATACATTGCTTTGGATTGGATCCTCCCCAAGCAATGCAAGTCCGTATTGAATTTCATATACAGCTTCTTTGTATTCGTCACATTCTACATGTTGAATTAAAAAAATAATTTTACTAAAAAATGCGTAATTATTTCTTTATACTTTTAGCACTAATCCGTTTGGGTGATGCTAATGGAGAAACTCTTTCTGTAGTGGTTGTAAGTTTGGCTGGTTCTTCAGGGCAACAGACCACTTGTTGGAATCCTTTGTAACCACATACAGTTGGAAATTTTCCAATTCTTATATCGTTCAGTACAGAAGGACAATTTCCTATGCTCTTGCACAATCCATTTTGACCAGTTTTCTTAACCATGCAATCTTCACCTTTATTATAGATTTACATTTTAATTATTGCGTGTTTTAGTCATAAAATTTTCAAAAATCAATGGATTATTGGCTTCAAGAATTGTTAGTATTGTTTTATTTTTACTTAATATTCGATTTTGTTTATAACAGAAAAAAACACTAACCTTCGAATGTTTGTGCATTTGCTAAGGTAATAATCAAAGTCAAAATTAATATTGTGAATTCTTTTGAATGCATTTTATTAAAATGTTTCTATAATAGAACACTAATTATACTAAACTAATATAAAATAGTATTGCATTTTAAATTCTAAACATTTTATTCCACAACTCAAGTGGATTTTTTCATTATTAATAGTTTGTAATTGAAAGTCACATTACACGCTCTAGGTATACCTAGAAGTAAAGTATTTCTATACCCAGTTCCCTTAATTACAATAAATTAGATATCGTGCAAATAATTTAAATTTGATGATATTATTGTGAAAATTATATTATATTAGGATTTCGTGTTAAACGATGACTGTTACAAGGCGTATAAATAACTAAAAATACTTGTATTTTATAATTTACATATTTGTTTGTTTGTTATGTTAAGAGAGTCGTCTTATAAATCTCACTGCAATATAGTATAGTGGATTAACAACCTTCTTCAGTCATAGACGTGCGGTCTAAGGCGCAGAAGGGGCATAGTCCACGATTTTTTTGTCTGTTTTCTGACTATTTTAAAATCCCAAGAATTCTGCGTTTAGTGTAGAAGGCAGTTTAATTCGTTAATATTTTCCATCAAAATCTGTTGAATTTAGATTTTGAAAAATAACCCCATGTATAGCCCAAGATTTTTTGTCTTTTTTGTGACTATTTTATAATCCCCGGAATTCGTACAGTAGTTTTTCTTCAACAACACATTGTCTCGGATTGACCATATAAATTCCATTTGTGGAAAAGTCTATGGTGGTCTCCGTAGACTTTGGAAAATCTCCAAATTACTCCCACTCAAGATGAGACTTTTGTTGGTGAGAAGCTTGTTGATGCCTCATTTTACTTATTGTGATGTGGTTTTTGTTGAACTGAATTATGTATGCAAACAAAAATTGAGTGTGGCATTTAATGCCTGTATAAGCTTTATTTACAATCTCAGGAGATATGATTGTGCGAGGCAAGCAAAATGTAATTTTGGGTTGTTTAATTATAAAATATTATAAATTCAGATCATGATTGAAAATAAACTAAAAAATGTTTGTTTATTTGATATTTAGATCAAATTTACAACAAGTATCAAGAAATAGACAATCAAAATTGTATCAAGAATACTACACAAAATAGGTTTATACCTTTCCTTACAACTACTTTCGTTTTTATTGGAAACTTATCAAAATGATATGTTTTACAATCACTCGATAAATGCGTAAGTATATTTAAAATAGGCGCCATATTTTCTCCATTATAATAAACCCACCCACAATTCTCTATGACAACAAGAACATTTTTAAATTCCCTATACAACTCGTTTTCAATCAAAACTTCTCAAAGTGATCTCTTCCTTATATTACTGGATCATTTCATAAGTATTTTTAAAAGATGCGCATCACTTTCCCGCTTAAAATAAGCCTACACACGAGCTGCTACGCCAACGGGAACATTTTTAAATTTCAAAAAAACTTACTTCGGTTAGACCTTCTGCTACCTTCTGCTTGCCTGTTACTTTTAGTTACAAAAATTGCTGGCAAAAATTGGAAAAAACATTCGTATGTCTTCCCGGAAATTTGTTTGCCAGAAGCTTCGCCCTTTCCAGCTTAATGTAGCCTAATTGTTAAGCTTTAATTTAAGAGCTTGATGCGGCGAAGCTCCTTGCAAATTTTTTAAAGTAAGCCATACAAATGTTTTTCGAGCTTTGCAAGAAGCTTCGCTTCCTAAGCTTTATCTAAGTTCGCTTGTTTAGCTTTAATTTAAGCTTATTGCAGCGAAGCTCGTAATTTTTTTAGAGAAGCCATACAAATGTTTATAGATTTTTTGATATCAATTTTTACTAAAAGTAACAGGCAAGCAGAAGGTAGCAGGAGGTCTAACCGAAATCAGTTTATTTGAAATTTAAAAATGTTCCCGTTGTCGTGGTAGCTCGGTAGTAGGCTCATTTTAAGCGGAAAAATGGTGCGCTTCTTTTAAAAATAGTTTTGAAATGATCAAGTGATCGTGAAATAATATTTTGAATTGTTTTCAATAAAAACGATAATTTTGTTGAATTTAAAAAATGTTCCCGTTACCATACTGACGCACGCGTAGGCTCATTTTAAGCGGAAAAATGGTACGCATATTTTTAAAATACTTTTTTACTATGTAAAATAAGCAACAATTTTTTTCGATCTGTTGCCGTCTGTGTTTTAAATACAAAAAATGCTGAAATTAATTCCAAAAAAACCGATTTGTTGCAGCAATCTTGAAAAATATGCTCGAGCTGGTTAAGTAGACAGGTAAATGTTTTCTGATAAATGGGCAAAAAGATCAGCAATTACATTTAGCGCGAGTTATGTTATCCATTTTTACTTTTTACTCCGGCAGACGGATTTTGATAAATTTTGGTGGGGAATACAATTTTAGTGGTCCTCACATTTGGGGTATCTATGCTTCAAAGAGAAAGATGGGCTTCATAGTTATATATTTTTTTGTTGTCGAAATATAGAGAAATTCTACGGATTTTGTTCAATTTGGCTATTTCTTCAAGATGGAGGCTGAAGCAGCCATTTTTAAAGGTCACAAATATGGATTTTTTAATGTCTGAGTCCCGAAAAGATAACAAAAAAAATAATTTAATCACCTTTTGTAACTTTTAAATCCTTATTTCTTGGACTATAATAAACTGTTGTGTTTGACTCAATTCAAAACCTCTCATCCCTTCTCCAATCTTCATACTGTCTATTAGATGCATCTAACTTTAATATTAATGACAAATGACAATCACTAAAAGTATTTTATTGTTTTTTTTAATTGAGTAATTATACTTAATAAATTATTCTTATTATAAATGTCTTAAATACTACGTATCCTGAACTCTTCTTTAATGTGAGCTTGGCATTGATTCTTATGTCTAGAATTAAAATATTGTTTGATAGCCGCATACATCGCTATAACCAATAAGACAACAAAAAAGGCTAGCAAAAAAGGAGGCATATTGGAATTTTCATTAGCTTTCGTTGGTGTACCAAAGATCCATGCGGACATTTCTAAACGATGAGCTGCATCGCCGATCTCAATGCGACACACATATCGTCCGTAATTGTATACGTCAACTTTTGGTATTATTAAATAGGCACCTACAATTTGATCATCTTCACGCGTCACAATGACCTGACTTTCTCCAATAATTTTGTGTTCTTGCTCATTCTCAAACACTTGATACCATGAAATGAAACTTCGAGCATCCGGCAATCTGACTTTACCGACAAATGCTTCACAATAAAGACGTGTAGGTTCTCCGAGTGCCACAAATTGATCTTGAGGGTTAAAAGTTGGCAGTGGATAATCGGGCAGATCATCTAAAATATAAAGAAAAACCCATGCATTTAGAATAAGGACAAAATTATGCTCAGATAAAAAAAACGTTCGTACCTTGAACATTTAGTTCAATAAGATGTGTAGTTTTCAGCTCATCATTACTCAGCATACACGAATAATTGCCAACATCTTCGAATGATGTTGATCTGGTGTAAATTGTTTGATTTGATGCTTCTGGATATAAAATAAATGAGGACACATCATTTGACCATGGATAGGGTATATCATTTTTAAACCTGAAAGGAAAACATTTTAATTGAATAATTGTTTAATTGCAAAAGGTGTTTTTTGTGCATCTGTAATAAAAATAGTTTTTGTCCCGCATGGCTGACGAAGTTAATGAACAGAAACAATTGAGCCACACATATAACTTAATTTTTTTTTAGATAATTCACCAAAGAGAGTTTAATATTTTGACATAAATATACAGCTATCCACACTGGAGCCTGTAGTTCTGAGATTTAAGCTAGATCACGAGAAAGCGTCTATACTCATCTTTGCAAAGACATCTTTGATATACATCAGCATTGGGGCAAGAACAACGAAATTTTCGAAGAATGATTAAATCTGGGAACAGATTGGAATGATGAATTATATCAGATCAATAAAGTAGAAGACCAATCCAGCGCTGCTCTTCAGAACTTATTGAATCATCAGATCGAAATGAAGCAGTATAGTCTTAAAGTTAAACTTTAGAATTGCCAAAATTTTGCGGAAATTATGGGAATATAGACGTCGTTCCATGACAGATTCAATGACATGATTCATGGCGGCGAGATGATCTCTAACTCGCAAAATATTCACTTTTAAAATCTTAGTTTCTCATATTTAGTACAAAATTCCATCTTTCAGTGGAATGGAAAAAAAATCTCACCCAACCGGAATTGAGCTGGCAGCAATATACGCAATGTTTAGTAATTACTAGATCTACAGATCTAATCATATACTCGATTCAATGTAAAGTGTTTTTGCAGATCAAACAAAAACAACGTAAATTAGCATCTTATCTTATCTTTTAAGTATTTCCGTATTTATTATTAATATCACCTTCAAATTTATAATAAATACATTTTTTCCTGTGCATATTTTTGGGTAAGGTTTTGTTATATTTATCTTATATATACCAAAATTTTTTTTCCCATACGAAGCATATATCTTTTCTTTTGTTTTTTATTGATACATAATAATATAAGAAAACAAAATATCTTATTCTATATGATGCAAACATATTCTTAGAATGCATATTTTAAAATCGAAACATATTGTATATCATCGCCAACCACATGATTCATGGTATACTATGACTGAATAAGCCATAATAGCATGTACCAACATGATCTTAAAATGTTGTCTGTATATAATATTACATAATAGCACAGTGCAACATTTTCGAGGTCATCGAATATAAGCAAAATTTTGACTTTAGTTTCTGGTGTGGGTACACCAAAACTAAGCCTAACCATATTAGATAAGAAGAAAATAATTTCGAACTAAACTACCAGTTCGAATTTATTTTTTTGCCATCAACTTTCGTAAATTATTGAACATTTCTATTTTATACGTATATTATCAAGACCTTTGATTTGACACTACACAAATATTATAAATAATTATATTTGGACATTTTTTATGCAAACGATAAACCCCTCCCATTTTAAATGGAAGTACATCGCTCCCCTTCCGGGGGAGGGGGTCGGTAAGTGCCTAAGCGCTAAAGTGCAGATTCTCCCAAATTATTTCGTTTAAAATCCTTTTTCATACAAATTTTAAGCCCACCCTTTCCAAAAAAGGGGCGAGTCTTGCTTAACTCCGAAACAAATTTGTATTGACCCCCTTCACCCCTTTTAAAGGAGAGGTCTCAATTGTGCTGTGCCAGTAAACTAGACATTATCGGGGTTTTGCAAATTTGGATAGGAATTTTCAGAAACTGAAGTCAGAATTTTCATTTTTCATATACTATTTTAAACCCACCCCCTCTGAAAGGGGGCGTTTCCTCCTTAACTCCAAATCAAAAAAGATTGTATTGAGTGTAAACCTTAAAAGTAGGGTCTCAATTGGGATGTGCCGGTAAACTAGATATTTTTCGGGGTTTTTTATAATTTAGGTCGGCACATCCATCAGAAACTGAAGTCAGATTTTTTTTTACATTTTGTGTGTTGCACTGTGTATATTCTATATAGGTGAAAAAAACAAGTTAAATTGCAAATTTTTACGAATATGTAACATATTAATTAATTTTTTTTTTTATTTTTTATTTGTACTGGGTATCTAAATATTTTTTTATTTTGTTTAGTACCGAAAATATAGGCCACCCGGGTGGTCAAATTTTCGGAAAAGTACATGAGTATGCGCATGCTATAAGTTTAAATTAAAGAAATAAATCCTCACTTTTTCAATTCCATATACAAACACATTTCCGATTTGACTTGGTTTTTACTGTATTCATAAAATGTCTGTATCTCTGAGCTCAAGAGATTCGGAGCACTAGACTCGGTCAGGCAGCGGGGATTTTTTTTTTTGCGATTGAGCTATTCATATCATATTTTATTAGCAGGTGTTTAAAAAGGCATAATTGCGGTGGTTTGGAAGTCATTTAAAGCCTATATGATACAAACATTCCACATTAAAAACGATTTGTCATTAAAGAACTTACAGTATTCATCAGATGAAAAAGTGAAATGGTTTAGCCCAAGACCCTCATCGCGGGTTGTAGTGGCAAATTATTATTATTATGATACCAACAGACAGGGTTCCTGAGTTCCTCAAATTAGCTTAAAAAACTCTCCTACTGATCATGCAAAAAAATAGATGACCAATGAGACTTACTCACAATATAGACGTCTAAGAAACCATCTGGTATCAGAAAGACAATGGGTAAAATGGTCCATATGCTCTCTGGCGTTAGAGTAAAGGATAGGATGATGATGATATTATGTGAAGAATATAACCCAACAAAAGATTTATATAAAATAATAATAACTATATAGAATAAAAGACGCAGCAAAAGGAATATAATTTTGTTTTGAATGTTAATTTCTAAGAAATTGACGGGTTTCCAATAACTTTTCTTTTTAACTTTGTGTTCTTTAGTTTATAGCAGATATATAGATATAGATATAACATACAGTATATTATATAAAAATGTGCTTCCAACCTATATTATAAAGTCGTTGTTATCTATCTATAATATATTATTATTATTAGTGACGAATAATCTATATATGGCATGTTTAAAATGCTTCCGTATATCCGTAAAATTAATAAAGAATTTATTTTCTCAAAATATTTTCTCGCAATCGTAAATTTTGACTTCTCAAACTCATTGTATACAGCAGAGATACATTATGGAAATTATCTAAAACACTATTAATTTTTTTCCTTTATAAAATTTTCTTCTCACCTAATTTTTCTCACCACGAGACAGAAACATTGCGTGATTTATCGTTTGAAATAAAAAACAACAAATAAGTCACTACCTTCTTCTCTCTATATATTAAAATAATGTCCACCTGGGATGCCGTCAATTTGTTTCCTATACTCAAATAATTGTAGTGGTTTGTGAACAGGGGCGTCAATTAGGTAGGCCTGAAGGTGGGCATTACCCTCGCTCACTGTGCTTAAAATCTAGAAAAAGTTCCTCCCCAAAATTGAATCTTTTATTTATGGGAATAAAATCAATTTGTTCTATCTAATTAATTAAAGTATTTTATTTTAGATGCAAATTTAATTTTTTTGTGATGTCAGCTAAATCTCATTCATTTTACCGATACATTTCTCTTTGTGTAAGTAAAAAATAGATGCTTATTGGCCCAATTCGTGTTTCAGTTTAATTTCTTTTAAATTTTAAAATACATTTTTTTAATTGTCTATAAAACTGTACAAATTAAAAATTGCATCCTAACCGAACATTTCCACGCTTCGTGCCTGATATTTAAATATCAACAGTGCTATATAGATATACGTAATTTTAATTCTCAGAGAAAAGAATTATTAGTTATAAGGAGGGAATGCAAAATACTTTTTTTTATACTAATACAAAAGCAAAGCAAAACACTTAATTTTTTTTGCGGTCAAACGCATTGCAGTCGTAACAATTTTTTTTCCAGTAGGATAAATAGAAATAATGGCGGCTAATAAGTTTTTTATATAAATTTCTATAATTTAACTCTATACTCAATAAATTTCCACTTTTTTCACAGGAAAAAACAAAAAAAAGTAATTTTTATTTCTATAAAAAAATGTATTACGAGCTAAGGTAAAAATTATTTCTTGTCAAAGGTTAGCTGAATAGATAATACAATTTTTTGAAATTAAATGTACAAAAACCAAATAAAAAAAAATTTCTTGGACCCCGCCGCTAAAATGTTTACATTTGTTTTTTTTCAAATTGGTAAAAAAAATGTCCTTTGTACCCAAATTTCAGTCAAATGTATCTACGAAACTCTTTGAAATTTTCTCCGAGAGATTGAGGTACGAGTTCGATGAAAAAAATAAATAGATAGGGGATCTCCCCATAGTACCGCATACAGAATGCTAATGACTTGAAAATCACGATCGCGTAAACGATGTCGACGACTCAACGAGTATACCTCACATCACAGGATATTATATGAATACGCGGCTGAACTGTAGTATAGCGAATATGCTCCAAATAAGACACTACTCCTTCTATCCTGTAAAGGGTCATCCCCCGACTAAAAAATTATACAGCTTACTTTTGGGGAAAACCTTCCCTTTCGGCAGGGGGGGGGGTTAAAGTTTGTATGCAAAAGTTTTAAAATGCAATATTATGATGTCAGACCTATACAGAATGTAAGAGTAGTAAATTAAAAATTTTTGTAGTCTGAATTTATGGGGGTAACCCCTCAATTTCAAAATGGGAAGGGCTTATCGTTTGCATCAAAAATATCAAAAATACATTTTTATATGGGTTGTGTTTATTCAAATGAAAGGTCTGGACAAGAGTTACAATTTTAGTTTCTTAGAACTAAAGTTGTAGATCTTGTCAATTCACCTTCAACCTCTGTAAATATTTATATTTCAATATTTTTCATACAAAAGTAAAGCTCCTCCTATTTTAAAATAAGGGGTGATCCCTCTTTAGTTCACACTATAAACATTTTTAATTTGTCTACTTTTTCATTCTGTATAGGTGCGATTTTTGCTTTTACTTATCATTAAAAAAAATCCATATAATATATGGAGTTTGTATGAAAATAGTACAAGTTTTGATTTAGGTCGAAATGGACAAATTGCCCGGACCCATTTTTTACTTTTTATGATCTTCTGATTCAGAAAAACATAAAAAAAATCCGTCAGTCCGTCCGTCCGCCTGTCTGTCCGTCCGTCTGTCCGTGAAAGGTAAAAGGGGGCTCCTATACGATTTTTTTCTAAAAATGGCCGAAAAATATGAACATATAGAGACAATTTTTACCAGTAAGCGGATTTGGCAAAATTTTGGTAGGGGTCAATTTTTAGTATTGCCATACTCCCGAATTTTATTTGGAGTCTCTAGGTGAAAGGTTAAGGGGGCTCCCATACGATTATTTTTTTGTAAAAATCGCCCAAAAATATGAGCATATTAGGAAAGTTTTTTTACCAGTAGACGGATTTGGCCGGCCAAATTTTGGTAGGGGTCAGTTTTTTAGTATTGCCATACTCCCGAATTTTATTTGGAGTCTCTAGGTCAAAGGTTAAGGGAGGCTCTCATAGATTTTTTTCTTCTAAAAATGACCAAGAAATATTAGTATATATACAAAGATTTTACAAGTAAACGGATTTGACCAAATTGTTTTGGTTTGTGTCAGTTTTCTAATGATAAATTATAGTAAAAGCATCATCCCAGTTATACTGGGAGCTCTCGGACCGATTTTTTTCAATTAAATTAATTAAATTGCAGCAGCGCATTGCCTGATGCCTCGCCATCCATATAAAAATGGATAAAATTTAATTTTATAGAGAAAATTTGAACAATTTCTCCTTCAATTTCCCATTAAGAAAATAGAATATCCTATGTCTGGTCGGGATAGGTATAAAAGAATTGGTCAAAATTTTTTTTATTTATTTCTAGCTAACAGACATTAATTTGAAATCTGGAATTATATTAAAAATAATGTTGTTAAAAAAAATGATCGCCCAAGTGACTATAACTTGAGGAACACATCCTGATGAAGTAACTAAACATATTTCAGATATTTACATGCTGATAATTTAACATATTCCCAAACGATTTTCAATAAATATGAATCAATCCAATTTAGCATAAAACATATAGTTAACTATATTATAACAACTTAATAACTATATTAAATAAACTTATAAAAATTTAGTCCTTTACTGGAATACAAGAAAAAGTGTATAAAGGCGAGTATTTGTTGTTATAATCTGATTTTTTCAACAATACAATTCCAAGAAAACTGAAAAGATGCACTGTATATCTGTATGTATATTGTGTATATTTATATGTGTATCTTATATAAATCTATATTCTATCAGCGTTGCCATTTCAGTGATTTTGTGACAAGATTTGGTGGGTTTTTTTAAGCATCGATGACAAAATTGTGTATATCAGTGAAAAATCTGGTGACTTTTAGGAACCTGGTCGAGAAACCACATAATCCTTACCCTAATCCCATTCCCGAACCATGCTCAAAACAATTTGTTTTAGGATTGTTTTCAAATAAAATGTTTACCTTCTCCACCTCTTAAGTAGTCAGCATAGAGTAGTGAGTAGCGTCACGGCTTTGTGTCCAAGAGGTTCCGGGTTCGAGACTCGACAGGGTCA
>JANSTW010069895.1:0-32504 GCA_027564275.1 Diadocidia ferruginosa | reverse complement strand
CTACCGAGCCTCGAACCCACAACCTCTTGATTTATAGAGCCGTGACTTTACCCACAGCTCCATACTGGTTATAAGTTGCAATATACAGCTAAGAAAATAGCTGGCAAACGGTATATTTTTTGGCTGTGACCCAAGGACGGAAAGAAAATGGATTTGGTTTGTTTTTTCCGATAAATAACAAATAAATACATTTTTTTTTGTTCAAGACAATTAGATATGATTTTTTTGTAAATTTGGTCGAAAAAAAAACAAATTTTTTTTTAGCTTTTGATTTTTAGTTTTCAGAGTTCTTTTGACTTTTTATTTATAAATCGAGTTCTTACCAACCAATTTAACTATACAAGCGGTCTGTAGCGGCTGTGACTATAACGTTCTCCCAACCACATAAATAAACGTCCCATATTTTGTCAAATAAAAAAAATACCAGCCAAAACCAAAGGAGTACAATTTTATACAAAATGATCTTGATTTGAATTTGGAGGAGTGAGCAGTGCAAGTGGTAGCAATAAGGAGTAAATTACTCCTGAAAGGAGGTACATTTGGCAACCCTAGTATATGCAGTGAATAATATAATATAAAGGTAAGTTAAATAAATTTTAAACACGATTCCAACGACAAGTATGATAATGTTCATTTTTCAGAACCCCATATTCAGCTAGGGTATTGCATTTGAGTTCAATACGGCGAAGGAGAGAGGGGCTCGCCTATATGATTTTTATTTATATACGGTTAGTATAGAATAAATAAAAGTCTTGTAGTCGCGATGAAATTTTGAAAAATAGAAAAATATAAAAATATATTTTTTTTCTTCTCTATGAATTCTAAACCGACAAATGCAAAAAAATAAATTTTTGTCTGTCCGTCCGTTGTTCTTATTATTTTGAATTGAAGTCAATATATAAATAAACGTTTTTCCACACTTTCGTGTGATAATGTTAACAGATTTTTCTTCTTTGTAAAAATGGAAAGTTTTTTTTTCAAATTTAACGATTTTTTTTTCGGGTGAGTCGATAATCTTGGATTAAATTTGGCGTCCCATACGATTTCTTCGGTGAAAATGAAGGAAAAATATATGAGGATATTCTTTTTGTTTTTGATATTATCAAAGTTATTAGTTATAATCATCGTATATGAGGATATAGAAAAAGTTATTCACCGCAGTTAATGGATTTGGCCAAATTTAGATGTTTTTAATGGACCCATATATCTGGGATTGCATTTGTTGTCTACATGAACGGAAGGCTTACGATTTTTTGTTTTATAAAAATATAGAAAGTCTGACATTTTGCTGATGGATGGACGGACACTTTGTTTAGTTTTTATGAATCAGGGCATTATAAAACGCAAAACAATTTGACCATTTTGACCTAAATTAGGGCTTAACCATAACAGATATCATAAGTTTTATCCTCACTTATCTCTAAAATGACGATAGATGTGTCATTTTAGAGATAATTGGTGGATCAAAAACTTATCCAAATATTTGAGTTAAGTTTTTTCTGGGTACTTTTCGTTATTTACGATTTATACTCGTTGATTGGACTTTTTTTCGGGCTCGTAGTAATTACTGCCTTAGCTATATCGTACCAAACTTCTGAGAGATTTTGAAGGATTTTCGTAGTTACGCATAAATTCTGGTACCGGTAACGAACCCAAAAAATCCTTAATCTTATGAAATTTTTTATAAAAAACCTCATAATTTTTATCAAATTCTTTTTAGTTTACCTTCTTAAACCCTTTCGAACGAGCGGCATACAATAAAATCAACGTTTTTTTTTATTTTTTTAAGTATATTGTGGAAATATTTTTTTATTTGTATTTTAAATATAATATTTTTACATAATTTGTATATTTTCATATATTACTTTTCCTCTTGCAGACAATATTTATCAAAAATTGAAATATTGTGAAAATCTTTCCTTATACATTATTGGTACGTCATATATAACTAATTGGAGTTTTTCGATTAACAACAAAAAAATTAAATGAAATTCAAAAGACAAATAAAAAATGTCTAAATTATATATTTAAGTATTGCAAATTTTTAAGCTTTTCTATTTCTCTACAATATAAAAGCCTATATGGAGGAGTATAAGCTTTGTTTTAATCATATTTTTAGACAAAAGATTTACACAAATTCTATAAAATTCATTACAGCAGAATAGTTCGTCGATTATAATTTAATCAAATTGATTTAAACTATAGTTCCGATTAGAGAGCCTAAATTGTGTCAATTAATAAACATATATTCAGGTTCTCTAGTGCCAATCATAGAATGACCCTTTCCACTAATTTTAAGATAGAATTATTCTATGACTTATTCACTTGAGAATATTTTCTTGAATTCTATTGTTATTTAATCCGAATAATTCCAAAATATTTTTCTTAAATATTTTCTTAAAAATACATACTACATAGCTAATATAATTAATATTTTTTAAATATATTTTAATTGAGAGCGCGACAAAATTTAATTAATAATAATATTTTTTACAGATTTTTCAGCTCCTTTTGTTATACTATAATCAAATAAGCTTAAGTATAGCTATACATAATGTTAATTAAATTAAAATGTATCCATTTTTAGATTTATATTAATTAACATGAATTTTTAAAATCTAATTTGAAATATATATATTTACTGTTATTATTAAAATATTTACATGTGTAATTAGTTTTTTATATTTTTAAAGAATTTTCAATTTAGATTAGCCGAAATTAATTTTAATTTAATTCGAAATATAAAAGTTATTAATTAAAAAAAATGTGAATTGCTTTTGTGAATTAAAAAAAAAATTTAATTCTCTGTTCGAGTAAATTAATGCAACTTGCAATTTTTTTTTAAATTTATTTTAATATTTTCAAAACGTTTTTTGTTTATTTTTTATATTGTTTTTTATCTTTTACAATTTGCCAATATTCAATTTAAAATTAAGTTCAATAAAAAAAAAATTGAATTTATTATTTTAATTATTTTATTTAATAACTTAATCAAAAAGGCTAGAATTGTAAATAAATTGCAATAATATAACCCGGGCATTTGGTACCAAATAAATAAAAAATAAACTAAAAAGAGGCCCGATTATAAAACTCGATATTATCGGTATCGAGTCAAGATTAAATGTCCGATACGTTCGAATGTAGCTGTTATGACTTTTCGATCGAATCGAGTAGTATTATTTATATACATTTTCATTGTTATAATCAATTTACACTTACATTAGGATCGAGAAGTCATAATAGATACATACGAACATTTATCAACATATTAATCTCGACTCCATACCGATAATATCGAGTTTTATAATCGGGCCTCAGGTGCTCAACTATATTCGGATTCAAAATACATATTTGGGCCCCAGTTATACTATAAGATAAATTTTAATTTAATTTTTCGAATAACAAAAAAAATGTGCTGAAACAGACATGAGCAACTCATACTAAATCAGCGAATTGTTCATCGACTAGCGGGCGTATGGTGAGGCCATTAAAGTGGACCGAAATATGCAAAATTGAGAAATTTCAAATATAAATTCTGCTGGATTGGAAATACATAGTTGGGCCCAAGTTATTCTATAAGATAAATATTTAATTTAATTTTGTTAATAACAGAAAAATTGTGTGCTCAAACGAATTGAATTAGCATTCAGGCATGAGCAAATCATACAATACAAATAATTGTTCTTCTTAACTTCCACTAGAGGGCGCACAATTTGCTAATTAGGATGGGCCGAAATATGCAAATATAAATTTTAAATTCAATATTCATTATATAAAAATAAAATTAAACAAATAATTGAAACGTTCTTATATTTTAAAATTTAAGCCTAGACTCTAGATGTGTTGATACTCTATGATCTCATCTACGGAAAGGTCAAATGTTCGAATTTTAAGATGCTTGCGATAGCTCAAAAGATGGGATCGCCAGAGTTTTAAAATTCGAACTTATTTATGGTCCTTTCATTTATTATAGAGATTTTATCTAGACTTACATTAAAAAAAATACGAGACAATATTTTCATTTCTTGCATACACATCTTTTGTGTTCAATGGATCATGGATTTGGTCAATTTATTGCCAGATGTAAATGTTTTATTTTACATTCAAATCATATCACATTCACGATCGCAACAATGCACAATTTTCTTTTGTACTGACTGAAAAATTGAGCATAACGTGAAATCCATGCTCCATTGTATTTGAAATTTCCTATTTTTGCATATTTCGACCCATCCATATGTATTTATATGTATTTTTCCGATTTTTTGTTTTACAAAATTTTACTCGAACAGTGAGAATGATAGAGAGGTAGAGTATTAGAAATAAAAATAAAAATAAAAATAGGGAATAATTTATGGTGAAGCAGGATCAGAATCAGTTTTATGTTGTTGTTGCAATTGCTGCATAAAATCCATTCTCGATAGTTGTAATGCCTTTTGTAACATTTTCTCTTCGCTCAATTGATCGATGGCAGTGTCTGCCTTATCTTCAGCATATGATGATTCGAGAAGTGAATGATAAAATGCTGACATTGGTTTGTCATCGATTAGCGTTTGTTTGGATGTGCCAGGTGTTTCAGATTTTTCGGAATTGTCGTTGTTGTTGGTGCTGTTTGATGTTGTCTCAGCTATTACAATGCCACGACGTGATATTTTCAATAATTTTGTTGTGGTTGTTGTTGTTGTGGACGATGGACCAGCAACATCGGCTGGAGCATTACGACGACGTTTACGTCTTCTTTGTTTCTGTTGTAAATAATAAAATCTATTTGCTGCGTCGGAATTTTTACTAGAACTCGCCTCATAATCACAATCACCATCCGATGGATACGATGGAAAATCTTCGGAATCAAATGAACTTTCACCGCCCGAACTTGGCGATTTATTGCTTTGCCTGTCCAACTGAACTGCGGACGATGTGACCGTAGAACTGCTCGTTGTTACGGCTGCCTTTTGTGGTGCTTTATTCATATTATCACGACACCATTGCACATACGATTCACGGGCTATTTGTTCTTCTATGGCCTCATTTGTTGCTTCCCAGTCTGTGGTTTTCAATTTGTCCTCAAACATTGTTTGTTCAATTTCCAAATCTTCGCTAAGTCGAACAGCATCTCGCATTTGCTTAAGGTCGGGTTCGTCGGGTCGATAGCCGGCCAATCCTAAGCCAACGCCAACCGAAGCTTTGTACGGATTCAGAATGGCATTATAATGAGAACCACGCTGATAGGATAGCCGCAGTGGTTCACAACCATTTTTTATTTGATCTGAATTGAATATATTTATTGGTTCCATTTGATAGCTGTACAATTCAACGGGCCGATTGTAGATCTCAGATATTGCCTGTATTTCGATGTGGTTGCCGTGAACATGATTCTCCCGTTTTCGTGACACATAATTGTTAATGTCTTCGGTCACAAACTGCGCAAAATATTCTCGATTCTTTGAAATGTAATCCATCGTATGTTGTCGAATAACCTCATGCATATCTTGATCACCGTAAATTTGCAGAGAAATCGATCGGAATAGACAAGCACCGTCTTCAGCTATGCCACTTACACAAAATCCACGGTCAGACATTGCTTTGACGAATTCTTTGTCCCGTTTATCCCATTCGTCGGGCGATAGATTGGCATCTTTCTGTCCAATATGTTCGTCACCACTATTGTAACCCGAATAAGATGTTTCGTCAACTAATTCTACGTTGTTGTTTACATTGTTTGCATTTGTGTTGTTGTTGTTATTATTGGAAATATTTGGGCCAATGTTGTTGTTATTGATAATACTGGCGATGCCCGACGAAGATTTCGGTGATTTACATCCCAAATTGCCACTGGTGTTCGAGTGGGCGCTTGACGCACCTTTTGTTGCACAATCCACAGTTGGACTTTTGCAAATTTTCTCATGATCATTGCGTTTGCTTGTGAGTCGCTTATATGGACTACGTCTTCGTCTACTGTTGCCAACGATTCCGCCACCGCCACCATCATGGTAGTGATTTCTGTTGCCCAACAATTGAGTTTTTTGTTCAGCTGCACCTCCTCCACCACCACCACCACCGCCACCGCCAACACCACTTCCTCGCTGCGGACTTGGACTTTTTCTTTGTTGTGATGCAATTTGATTTAGGCATCCGCGATGCGATGGTAAATTTTGATTTGTTCCATCTTGCAAATCTTTTTTCTCGTGTTTCGCAGCTGCTTTTTGATTTAAGATTGGTTTAATCGTCATTTTGTGGGGGTCTTTGAGGAAATAAAATTTTCTATTTTTATTGAATGAAAAAATCTGTGCGAGACTTCTTCGATTCGACGATATGAATGGCTACGATCAAAATAAGTTAACCCATTGGTGCACTGCGTTACGTACGTAAATACGTAAAAATATTCAAAACAAAACTCCGCACGAAATGAATACAATTTTATTCGCAAGACAATTATTAATTTTTTTTATTATATTTTAGTTTAATTCGCTTACGAAAATATTTATTTTTCATTAAAATTAATTATTTTTTAGTAATTTAATTTTTACTCAAATTTTACCCTCTTTTAGAATAATGTAAAATTTCAAGAAAAAAATGTATTTATATATTTTTGGTTTCTTTGTCGATGGCTCATTTATTGTTTTGGAACAACAAAAAGAAATACTTATAATAATTTTACAAAAAATATTTATAACTTTATGTTAATGCCTCCTCATATTCTTTCTTTAGGGCTTGTGTGGTATGTGTACTGTGTAAATGGGTGGGAGCGGAATTTTTGGTTTGTCAAGTATCTAATCAATTTTTTCCTCTTCTTTCTCAGTATTAAAAACAATAAAAAAAACGTTTTTTTAAATAATTTTTATTGAGTGGCTAAAAATATTCTTATTTTTTTATGTATAATGTCATAAGTCTATTTTTAAATTTTTTATATATGGCTAGTCTTTAAGCTCTACATCCGTTTTATACTAGTCTTTTTAGCCTGATTGGATTGTATTTTTTAAAATAAAATAAATAAATAATGTTATATAGTAGTTTTTAGTTGTCTGAGGAGGGTCAGTTATGTAGTTTAGGCTAAAATATTATCACCGAAAAAAAAATCTAGTACCTCCATAAAATTACGTAAAAAAAATTCGATATACGCATCGAGTTCCTTTATTTCCAGCTGGGCATAGAAAATTGTCATTGCAGTCGCGCGCAGCGAAAAAATAAAAACACAGAAAACACTCAAAATTGTTGTGAAAATTCTCTGCTAATTATTTCGGATAGAAAAAAATAGAAATAATTTGTAAAAACATATCATTTGTATTTAATTAATTATGTTTTTTTAAATAATATGTGTATGCTTGCAAACATGGATTTACTGGAATAGATATTGGCCGATACATAGCGCTGGGTGCATCGCACACACAAAATAAATGTACACCTACAAAATAACCTTGGCGTACACGACTGTGTGTCTGCGAATTGTTAAAATAAAAAACAATTATTTAAATAAAAAAGTTAATTTTCAATAAATAAAATGTAGATAAATGTATTATATTGTTGTCAATTATAAAGATAAAAGTAAACGCTAAATAGTCGGTAGTCTGTAACAAATGCAATTTTACCATCAAACTTGTCTAAATGAGAATGTGGAAATTTCGTAATGGCAATGTGTTTGTTTTGTTTTTCTGGACCATATACGCCCCGCTCCTGGAGTCCAATTTGAAATTAGTTTTTGCTGAAAATATCGTACCACCACCGCCACAACAACAACAACAACAGATACCTCCAGCACAGCAACAATTATTGCAACAACCATGTGATCGTACCAGGAGAGTATTTACCGAAGCACAGGGTGAGATCAGTGATGGACCTGCTGGCTCAAATTATACACAGGTAATTCACGTTTCAATTTCACCTTGAATAAACCGCGTCTAAATGCGATTTTTTTACATCCTTTAAATCTTACATCTTTAATTTAAATATTTTTATACTTTAGCTCGGCTCGATCTATAATTTATTGCGATGCGTTAAGTCATTCGATTCGTTATATACGTACAATTAATGGCAAGAAATCTGAGAAAATTATGCAAATTCGATGATCGTATACGATTACAATAAATAGAAAATATTTAAATATTTATTATATACTTTTGTAAATAATAATTAATTATAATAGAGCTGCTGCACTAAATAATATATTGTTATGCGGATTTTAACGATGTGTTAAATTTAAAATAGCAATTCGATACAAAAATTTTGTGTGTCACCTCCACCGTCCGTCCACGTACCTATTATTAATATAAATATTGTTATTATTGAAATTTGTTTTTAAATAATTTTTAATTTTATAATAATAATAGTTCAAACTTTACAGTTTCTTATTCCTCTTTATAAGTTGATGAGATTCTGTCGTTTCTTGGAGTCTGATGATCCGAAGGTTCAGAAGATTGGGGACACGGAGTTTTTATTTATTTATTTTATTTTATTTAAAAAAAAAATAATCCATAGGCTTCAAAGCCTAGTATACAATACGATTTTTTTTTTCGTTGCAGGATTCTCACTGTGAATGGCTGATTAAGGCCAAAAATGATAGTCAATTTATAACACTTACATTCCGAAGTATGGGCACAGAATGTTCATACGATTATATATTTGTTTATGACGGTGATTCATTTAAATCGCCGTTATTAGGCAGTTTTAGTGGTAAAACCGAACCACAAAAAGTGATTGCTACCTCTGGCAGCGTAAGTTTTTAGCCTATCCGGATGATGTTGATAAATTTTAAAAACTCTTTTTTCCCCGCAGATGTTAATTTTACTCTATAGTGACACAAATTATGTGTTAGATGGTTTTAAGGCTGAATTTTATGTTAGTAATTGCCCGAATAATTGTACAAATCGTGGCAAATGTGTTGGCCATCAATGCGTCTGTCAGGGTGATTGGATCGGTAAGGATTGCAGTTTACATGCATGTCCGGATAATTGTGGTGCATCGAAGGGACGTGGAATTTGCTCAAAAGAACATTGTCGTTGCATAAATGTAAGTTCAATTGAATAATTTAAAAAGGAAACAATTAATTTTTCTTAATTTTTCAGGGATATTCGGGAAAAGCATGTAGTCTGCATAATACAAATCCAGTTGGCAATGAATGGCATTGGATGTCAACGTTTCAAGGTGGCCTATCACCGCGCGCTGCACACACGGCCGTCTATGTTAATCAGACTGACGCACTTTATGTATTCGGTGGATACGATTTAAATAATGTTTTAGGCTCGTTACAGGTAAATGTCCTGGAAAAAATATGAGTTGGAGAGAATTTTCGCAAAGTAAATATTTTTTGTTTTGTAGATTTATCGATTCAATAAAAGTACTTGGGAAGATGAATGGGGCATATCGTTGAGAAGTCGTCATTTCCCCAAAGAAATTGACAATGAACTGTTGCAAGCCGTCCTACATCAAAACGAAGACGAAGCCAAACTGTATGGTCTTAAAAATGATGCATCCTTTTTTCGAAATATTTTGCTGACAATATCGGATCAAAATTTCGCTCATCGCAAACAACGGTCTCCGAGTGGTGAAGCACCACATGACATAACGAATTTCTTGGAAGAATTTACCGATAAACCGAGACCATTAGATCGCTATGGGCATGCGGTAAGTGCGGTTGCGGATGGTTTTGTTATTTTCGGTGGAAAATTAGCCGATGGTAAACTGTCAAATGAGTTATGGTTTTTTAATGTTACCCTCAATGGAGGACAATGGGAACGTAGAGCTGCAAATTCCAGCGTTGAGCCACCGCCGCTCACCAGACATACTTTAACTATGACAAATGAATATTTGTATCTGTTTGGTGGGAGTTTGATGAATGGCGAATTTTCGTCAAGGTAATTAAAAAAAAACTTTGTCTACCCTTAAAACCAATTTACACACATTTTTTCACATATTATGTTTCCTTATGTTTTTGCTTAAAAAAGTGTTCTGGGCACAAATTTTAAATATTTCGTTCATTTACAATTATTTTATCAAATTAAAATTGATTTTTGATAAATTTTCTTTCTTCTTAATGTACATAAGCAGACATGTTAAAAAACGTGTAGTGTAAAATGGGGGCAATAATCTTGAACATATTATTGAAAAACGTATTTTTTTCCAGAATTTTTAAAATAAAAATGTCACAAAATGCTCAAGAACAATGGATCGAAGTTTTGCCGAGGGGTGGCAAGGCATTAGACGTTCGGGTGGTGGCTCACACAACAGTCTATCACAAATCGACAAATTCCCTCATTGTGTACGGTGGTGTTGTGGCCGGTGTAGCACGTTTTTCAAAATTATCCGATCGTATGTTTGCATTTCATCTGGAAGATCGTCATTGGACTGAAATTCTGTATCCTAGAACGCCGCTACGCGATGCGTATATACCGCGTGAGCGAGCCTTTCACACATCAACACTAATCGGTAATTATATGATAGTTTTTGGGGGGTATTCACACCGACACAACAAAGAGGAAATCTGTTATGACAATCAAATGTATTTGTATCATTTGGGTTGTCACACGTGGATCAACCAGGATGTGCTGGGCACAAATAAGCATTCGGTTTATCCGAAGCAGCAAGGCGTATTTGCTCATGCCGTTACTGTTCGTAATGACAACACTTTGTTGATTGTTGGCGGCTATCATGGCAACGTAAATGCAGATTTATTAGCCTATACCCTTCCCCAAATGCTGATTGTTGGAAACGAATCTACATTTGATCCGGAGGCAGCGTGTCCTAAGCATACAGGTGTTTCGGAATGTTTATCCGATCCAGAATGTGGTTGGTGTTCGGCGGATAATGTTTGTTATGGTCGTACGATCGGAGCAAATTGTACAACAAATTTGCAAACTACCCGTTGCCCAGGTATTTGTCCGGCCCTTGGTGATTGTCATGCTTGTCTCATACATGGTTCTTCGCAAGACACTTACGGGTCAACGCATTCGGTGGCCAATAAATTTGGACTAAATCAATGTACTTGGTGTGTACAAAATGCCCGATGTCATCATAAGGACGATAATTATGGTGTTTGTGGCGAAGATACACCAAGCCAAGTGCCCGGTTGGTGGGGTGCGAAAGGAACGGAAATTTTCAATTCACATCAATGTACCGAGTTGGACCAACGACCCGGATTGACTTTCTTAAAGTATTATTCACCGGCAAATTGGACAATGCCCGACGATGTGGTAATTATAAATGCCACAACTGTCGATTTTATGACTCCGTCCAGTACAACGCACATCGAACAAAGTTTTAACGGTGACATTGTGGCCAGACTGCGAGGATTTATCCGGCCACCAGCAATCTGGAAGGGTACTGGAGAATTATTACATGTTTGTGCTAGTTATTCACAGGCAGTGCTGCGTTTGGGCGAGACAGAAGATGATCTTAAAGTAGCCGCCAATATCACAGCCGAAGAAACGGAATGCGTTTTGGCACGTTGGCCCAGTTTAGAAGATCGTTTTGTTTTAGATTTTCAAGCGAGGAGGAAACTTGAAAACGGAACAATAAGTCATTTTCAACATAGTAAAATGGGATTACAGCATAACGGCAGTCATGAGAATACAAAAGCATTTACATTTGAATATTTGGAACCTTATTCAAACGGAACCTGTGAGTTGTACACCAATTGTCAACATTGCTTGTCCGATTCTCTGTGTGGTTGGTGTGATTTGAGCAGGCAATGCATATCTCGGCACACGGATGAACGTTTCTCGTGTGCGGTGGCTGATGATTGGCAATATCTAATTTTACAGCCAAGTAAGTGTGCAAATTGTTCGAATTATATCTCTTGCGAGGAATGTGTTGACTCCGAGCTGTGTGAATGGTGGGCCGAAGATGCACGATGTGCTCGATTGGGTCGTGCCTCGACGGCAGTACGTGAAACGCAGATGTGTCCGTTGCCTTGTTATGCACGCGAAAATTGCTCAGCCTGTCTTGAGGAACGTGGCCGATGTGTGTGGTGTGAGGCAACAGCGCAATGTTTTAGCTTTTCGGTGTACACAAGTGAATATCAATTTGGTTTGTGTCGTGAGTGGTTGGATCAATCAATGCCATTTGCATCATCGCCTCAAGCTGATGTACATCATAGTCTTATCCATCATCCGGTGAAGCAACAATGTAAATCATGTGTTACCCAATCGAATTGTTCGTCGTGTTTGCAGAGTCTCAGTTGTGGTTGGTGTTTTGATCGTGACAATCCCATCGAAGGCATTTGTATGCAAGGTGATTTTAATCGTTCCACACATGATTGTGGTGCAGCCTTGAATACGACCAGCGAGGAGGCTGAATGGGCATATGCGCAGTGTCCTGATGTGGATGAGTGTGGTCTTGGCCTGCACGATTGTCACAAAGAAGCAAAATGTACAAATACACATGGATCGTACAATTGCCATTGTCGACGTGGATTTATCGGTGACGGAAGGACGTCTTGCGTTCGAACGTGCTTCGAACAGTGTGTTCATGGATTTTGTTCGGGCAGTCCAGACTATGCGTGCATGTGTAATCTGGGTTGGACTGGAGCGGATTGTTCGCTAAATTGTGGTTGCAATAATCATTCAACGTGTGAGGAGAGACTTTTAAAATGTGATAAATGTCAAAATTGGACTGAAGGAGAGTATTGTGAACGTTGCCGACCCGGCAGCTACGGAAATGCTACGGCAAGTGAAGGTTGCAAGCCTTGCGAATGTAATGGCCATGGGAATCAAGAGCTGGGCATTTGTGATGTACAAACGGGCGATTGTTATTGTCAGGACAATACGGAGGGATTAAAGTGTGAAATGTGCAATAAGAATTTTTACGGTGAACCACGAGAGGGTGGTCAATGTTATTTCCAGTGTGAAGCGCGTGGAATGCTGAAAGATGTTGGCAAACAGGGCATCGGATCACATCAGTCGCATAAATCACATTGGGGACCGGAAGCAACCGAATGTTTATGGATTGTTAGTCCGCACAGTTCGAGCGGTGCCATCCTAAGTGATGCCTTAATTCAATTGGAAATTGAGGCAATCGATTTGAATGTAACTTGTGGAGAGAATGCAGTTTATGTTTACGATGGTTTGCCGGATCTAATTGGCAATACACAGCAGCGACAATTGTTGGCCGTATTTTGTAGCGAAGACACAAAACCATTTACCGTTGAAGCCAGAACGGGACATCTTACAATTCACTACAAACAGGGAGCGATCGGTCAGGGTTTCAATGCCATGTATACAGTACGAAGTTGCAGCTATGGAACTTGCTTGCCACCACACGTTTGCAATGACAAAAATCAATGCGTTTGTATGGAAGGCTATACAGGAGCCAAGTGTGAAATTGAAATTTGTCCGCTCAATTGTAGTGCCGAGCTGAAACAAGGACATTGTGATCGCAATTATGGACGTTGTGTGTGTGCGCCAGGATATGGTGGCGTCAATTGTCTGGCCAAAATACAGCCGCAAAATATAGTGGTAACTGAATTGTTTAATTCACAAATGTTAAGCGACAATTTGGAACATTTACGAAAGACTTTACCTCGCTTTGGTCATTCATTGGTGTCGGATAAACGCGGTTCGTTGTGGATGTTTGGTGGTTATTCACTGTCTCACGGTCCGCTCAACGATATTCGTCAATTTGATACGAAAAACAACACTTGGATGCAAGTGACTGTTGATTCTACGCCCGAAGCGAAAATGCCGATGGGACGTTATTTTCATGGCGCTGACATTTTGCATTCAAAACAAATTATTTATATTTATGGCGGATTGACGGGTGCCGGTAAAGGACATAAGAATCGTGTACTTGGTGATTTTTGGATGTTTAGTTTGGTGAATCAGCGATGGGAAGAGGTTGCGTCGAAAAATGAAGAAATTATGGATGCAATAAGTCCACCACCGTTGGCCGGCCATACGATGACCTTTGTCAAAGACACCGAACATGAATCTCTGCTGTTGATTGGGGGTGTTTCCCCAAAAGATGGACTAAATGCAGATATTTTTGAGTATAATTTGTTGTGGGGTGTATGGACGCGCCTGGAAACAACAGGTATTGGTCCGATCGGTCTTTACGGTCACACAACCGCCTATCATCATCACTCACAGGTACTATATATTTTCGGAGGATATGAATTTGGCGATGACAGCAGTCGAATGTCAATCGAAATGTCAAATCGCTTGTACGCGTTTGATTATCGCAGACGAATGTGGAGTAGATTGCCAACTTTTCCCGAACTAAATCGTCCGGCTGATTTGTTACCACGTGGTCGATTTTTACATTCGGCCATAACAACAGACAGCTACATGATTGTGTTTGGCGGCCGAACTTCGCCGGTAAATTCCTCGGACGTATTGAGTGCTTATATTTTTGAATGTAATCAATGGATTCGACTGACCGAAACAGTTGACATTATTGGTCAATTTCCGACGCCAACATATGCACAAGCAATGACACTCGACCAAGATACTGATGCAATTTATATTGTTGGGGGCTGGGATGGTAGCAGTCAGAGTCATGTGACACGAATCAAATTGCCACAAGATTTGTGTGAACTATGGAGCAGTGGAAAGTATTTGTGTCGACATTTTATGGGTTGCAGTTTTTGTACGGTTAAACCGTACGAGGAAACAGCCAGTCGTTGTTATTCAAGTGGACGGTCAGATGATGTTTGCGATGGGCATAATGGTACTCTGATTCATAATCATGGATCGAAGTGTGATGCAACGTGGATATCAAAACGAAATTGTTCAATGTTTCAAACATGTAGCACTTGTATGTCAAGTTGGCCTTCACATCCCGAAGAACCGTCAGCATGTCAATGGTGTGAAACGTGTGATGTTGCAAAATGTATTTCGGCTGCCGAAACATGCAAACCTTTGTCGGATTGTGAGCATGTAATAAATCCAATATTGACACTGGACGATTGTCCCAATGCAGAGTGTCGTGCCAGCGATTGCTACAATTGTTATCTGAACAATGATCAGTGTGAATGGATTCATCGAACCAATCCCAATCAATATCAATGCGTTCAGCATTCTGTAATTTCAAATAATGAAACGAATAATTCGTCAAGTTGCAATCGACGTTGTGAAGAATATCACAATTGTAGCAGTTGTTTGTCTGCCATAAATAATGAAAGTGGCTTCACAGATTGCCGCTGGTCAACGCAGTTAAATGAATGCATTTCGCCAAGCTATCAGCCGCTTTATTGTACGGGCGGAGTTTGTGGTGTTGTCTTAACACCTGACCAAGAAGAACATTGTCCTGAACCATGTCATGCTTATGGGCAATGTTCAACGTGTCTTCGTCATGCCCACTGTGGATGGTGTTCTCGCAATAATACCGAAGGGGATGGCATCTGTACGGAAGGATCATTAGAAAGTCCACTTGACCATCCAGCTGCTTCAACGTGCGACATTATCTATGCCAGTCGAAATAATCTCACTGAAATCGATCCGATCGATGAATTTTTATGGAATTACATTCGATGTCCGCCGGAAAATGAGTGCGTTAATCATCATCATAATTGTGATGCTAAATCTGAACGATGTATTGATAAAGTGGTGGGTTACGAATGTGAGTGTGGTGATGGATACAGATCGGAAGATAAAAAATGTGTGCCGGTTTGTCAACAGGGATGTGTTCGAGGTCAATGTATCGATCCGAACATATGTCGATGTGATTTCGGCTATGTCGGAGCCAATTGTAGCATTCAATGTCAATGTAATGGTCATTCGGATTGTCGCGGACCCGATAAGCTGGACGATTGTATTGAATGTCTAAATAATACAATGGGCACTCAATGTGAAAAATGTAAACCACTGTTTGTGGGTGATCCGAAGAATAACGGTGAATGTATTCCATGCATAGACTATTGTAATGGTCACAGTGATGTTTGTGTGGCCCGTAACACAGAAGAGCATGTACTGGCCATGAGTAAAAAAGAATTGGAACTTTATTTGGCCGAAGGACCGCAGGATAGTGCAATCTGCTTACGATGTAGCAACCAAACGGCAGACGATCGATGTGAAGGATGTATCTTTGGCCATTTCAGGGGTGTTGAAGGTAGTCGGGCGGCATGTCGACCATGTGAATGTCACGGACACGGTAATACATGTGATCCAGGAACTGGAGAAAAATGTAATTGTGGCAATAATACGGAAAGTGATGGAACGTGCTCGGCGACGTCAAGTAAAAATTCCGCACAACAATGTTGGAAATTTCAATGTACAAAATGCCGTGATTCGTATGCAGGTAATCCGATCGATGGACATCAGTGTTACAAACAAATTACGGTTGAATCGAAAATGTGCTTTGATGCAAAGACAATAGATGAGTGTAAAAAACCGTCACCTTTGAAGCCGGGACAAACGGTGTTCTTTGTGGTTCAACCTCGTTTTATGAACGTTGACATTCGAATTGTTATCGATGTTACGCAAGGCGAACTGGAATTATATATGAGTCCACAAGACGATTCATTTGTTGTGTTGACCAACCAATCAACGGGACACCATGACATTTTTCTGGATAATCGATACGATTGGGTGGATACAAGTCTGGCCAATATTGATCCATTTAATTTAAGTCCATCGAAATATGAGTTTGAAAATTACACAGTTTTACGAGACAAACTACCGAAATATCGCCCGCATATTCAAGATTGCCATCCACGCAGTATAGACGCATTTTCTGTAGTCGACAGACACGCAAAAGATCTTAGCACCTACATTACACTACATCATTGTAACACATTGCTGCGGGTTTACAATGTAAAGAATCGTCTAGTATTAACACTGCCTCAAACCGCCCATAATTTAAGTGCAACCCGTTTTTTTATCGCTTTGAAAGCAGCAAATGGTCCAGCTAGTTATGGATTAGTATTTTTCCGACAAGATCAATTGCATATCGATTTGTTTGTTTTCTTTTCGGTATTTTTTTCTTGTTTCTTCTTATTTTTGGCTGTTTGTGTTGTTGCATGGAAAACAAAACAAGCGGCCGATCTACGTCGTGATCGTCGACGTCACGTTGTTGAAATGTTGCATATGGCCAAGCGACCATTTGCCTCGATATCGTTGGTAGTTGGTGGCGGAATGCCGGCCGACACTTCTGTGAACGTACAAAATCGACGGCGTGGACGTTCAAAACAGCCCTCAACGTCGTCCGCTCAATGTAATTTGCCATCCGTCTCACCCATTGCTATTGAATCAACAGCCGATAATGCAGCAGCCGTATGCACCGTTTTCATTCGATTACCGGGTAAATCGAAGTCACCTGTTTCACTTGCACTAGGCTCATCGTTAACCACCCCGCCACGACCATATCCCAATCCGCATACATCAAGAACATTTTTACGACGCAGAGGATCACAACAGCATGCACAACAGCAACTTGCACAAATGGACATTATAAACTAAGCTATAAATAAATAAAATGAAATCAAATAGCGTCGTCACAAAAAGTTTCCTACGAAAAATTTCTGATTTACATTTTTTTTTCTAATTCTCTTATTAGTTCAACACGTAGCTCTATTAGCTTGTAATATCATTTACACTTAGGTTTAAATTTTTGTTTTGTTTTGTTTTTACATATTTAAATTTAATTTTTATCTCATTTTACACACAAATTAATTTATAAGAAATTTAAAACCCAAAATTTATACAAAAACAAAAAACTATATTATAAAGGGTGTCCTAAATAAAGGATCGACACCACACAAAAGTTCTTCCTCTGTACCTCTACAATATCTACACTACTAACTAACTAACTATACATACATATTAAATTACAACAAAAAGCAGTTATATAAGGTGAATTTGAAATATTTTGCAACATAGTTCATAAAATTTCACCAATTTCGAAATAATTAAGAGACGAAAGACATTTTTAGGCAGCTAAATTCACTATCTAAGAAATTTAAACTAATTCACCAATAATTCTGCTGTTAGAAATTCTGTTAAACACAATGAATCAATAGTATATAAAAACTAAAAAAAAAGATTTTATTTTATAAAACGATAAAAAGCACAGACACACAACTAACTATACCCTTTAAAAATTATAAATATAAAATATAATTAATTTTACAACAAAAAATGGATTTGGTGATATGAATTGTATAAGTTTTTATTTTTTTTTCTCTATATATTGTTTAAGAAGTATTATAATATAAATAAATAAAAAAAAATCTATATATATAAAAATGAATAAATATAAATAAAATATATTTAGTTTGTAAGAAAAGAGAGTAAATTTTTACATTTATTATAAAAAAGATATTATAGTAAATAAAATATAAAAATCAAGAACAATATTATATACATATATTACGATGTACACAATTAATTTTAAATGGTGATTTTATTATTTGATGACTGATGAGGATAACAATAATTAACGAAATATGTAATGTATACATTTTTTTATGTAATTTCTTGATTATATTTGCAGACTATCTTGACCAAGTCTGTAAATAATCAAGGAAATCATATAAAAAAATCGACCTGGAAACTACACCAGAGCAATTTTTTTTAGCATAATGAAAAAAAGTGGCATTTACTTTAATATATACGTGAATGTGTCTTTAAATTTTATAGTTTTAGATCTTTGCGTTAATATGTACAGAGCTAAGTTTTCATAATAATTACTTTCAAACAAAAATTCGGCAGACTTTTATCAATTTTCTATTAAAATCGACCAAAAAAAATGTTAATTTGAAGATACATTTGCCATTATTATCAATCAATCCAAATTTAATAATTTTAGATATAAGAAAAAAAGTTGTACAACAAATTTGGTGTAGTTCCTAGGTCAGACAATTTGTCTTTTATATATTTAACGATTTTTTCCGAACATTTGTGCACAATCGCACATGTTCGGCGGCATTATGACGATAGACTAACCCAAAGCAAAAACCACAAACAAAAAGTCGTCGTTCGTCTATCGGAATATTTTGATCGTCGGCTTTCATTTTCATCTTACATGTTTCCAAATGTTGTCCAATATCAGGTCTTGCGAAATTTTCGTCACAATCCATGCAATAGATAATAATTTCTTTTGTGTTATTGATCGTCAAACTAAAAGTATAGTAAGAAATTCGTAAGCAAATTGTGAGGTTCGATTATGATACTCGATATGGAGTCGATATTAAATTCTGATACGTTCGAATGTAGCTATTATGAATTCCTCGATCATAATGTAAATATAAATTAAGTTAAAAAAAAGACTGCGAAGTCAAAATAGCGAGGGGGTAACCACCTGAAAAAATTTGTCCCAGACTTCCATTTTAAAAAGACTTCCAAGACTTCCAAAATACTTCTAAGACTTCCAAATACTTCCAAGACTTCCAAAGAGGTGTACCAAAACTTCCATAGGTGATTACCCCCGGGGGTATCCACTTGAAAAAAAATTGTCCAACAGACTTCCAAAGACTTCCAAAATACTTCCAAGACTTCCATAGGTGATTACCCCCTCGCAAAATAGCTACATTCGAACGTATCGAAATTTAATATCGACTCGATATCGAGTTTCATAATCGCACCTCTGAGGGTTTTATATAATTAATCGAATTACTTCTCATCTCCAGCTAAATAATTGTCAACATCTTCCTTGCTGTCATTATTGATTGTTTTAAATTTATCCAAAATTTTACATTTTATTTCGTGAGAATTGATTAATTTTTTGCTACAACTTAAACAAATCGGTTGATCTACAAATGGATTTAACTAAAATTAAAATTAATTTAATTCATCTTTAAACAAAAAGAGCTGTAGTACAAACTTCTAAGGTATCTGCCGCTATTGATGAAATTATTGTGCTAATTGAAATTCGTCCCACTTCAGTAACACACATTGAATTTGTGGTAATGTCACAATTGGCCGATTGATCGCAAAGAAAACATTTCTGCGTATTTGATAGATTAAATTTGACCGGCATTGTTTCCAACTCATATAGTTTAGGATCTGGACAATCCGTTTCATTCATATCTAAATATTCTTCTGCCTGATAAAGTATTTCATAAAAAATTAGACGTTGCCCTCGCAATTAAGCTAGTATATCATATTTTTACCTTTTTACGATTAGTTTTTATTTTACGAAAATCAAAAATACTCGGAACAGAGTCTGGCAATAGACGAAGACGTGTTCCTTTGCGCAAGAAAAAACAACTTTCGTCAAAATGTATGGAACACAGGCGACTATGCTTTGTGGGTCGCCAATTTTTCCGTCGCATTGCCGTTATCCATTTGTCAAGCGTAGCTTCCCGGGTGTCTGGGAATCTTTAATGATATATTTCAAATTTTTTATTTAAATCGGAATTTCATATACTCACTGAAAAAATGATAGATCCGGGTTAGCAATTCCATTGCTTTTACAATTTACAGCACTACAATAGGCGGGCATTGTTTTTAATTCTTTTATTGCGACCAGTTCTTATCCCAAATAGTAATTAAATACAGTCAATTTAAAATCCCAACCCAAGTTTTTTTTTATTTTTAGCAAAGAAAAAATGCCTCGAAATTTGTTTATGTTTACAATAAACATATGTTCACGCCGTGTCACATAACCTCAACATCTAAACTGGTCCTTGGCGGCAACATTGACATTGGTTCAAATTTTAACTGGTTCTTTTGTTTTCGTTTACGCGTTCAGCCAGGTGCGCGCGTATCTCACTGTTAATTTTTGGTAAATGCTAAAATAAATTGAATAAAATAAATAAAACCGAACAATGGATCCCAATGATACGTCCATAGTGTGTGCAATAACCATCGATTGGGTAAACAGCCAAGGGGTGAGTGTACGGAAAATTGTGCATAAATTTGCGGCTTTGAGGTTAATTCGCAATGACCTGCGTGAGATGTTTGTTGAGGTGTCCACCGAAAAGACCACTCCCGTCAAATTATGTTTACGTGGTATTGTTGTGCACAAGAAGTTCATGGCCGAAGGCAAGGCCAGCATCAAATTTAATCAGGAAAATTGTACAATTTATCTATCAAATGCACCGCCTGGCCCACTTATGATCTTTTTGAAAACACTTTTTATCAAAATGACTGGCGATAGACCAACCGAACAGAATGGTGCAAATAAAAACATAAAAGCTCATTTGTTACTTGAGAAATCAAATAAATTTGACGAAATCAGTCCGATAACAAATTTGGAATTATTAAGAGCTAAAAAAATGATTGGACTATCAAAGGGCAGCACCACTACTCCGTCGCCACCACAAAGTAAAAAGCGCAAACTGGAAGGAGTCGACAACAAAGGAGTTCCAGCCGCTAAAAAACTATATATTGCTGACAAACCCAGCAATTCATCACAAACCGACGATGCATTACCATTAAATTCAGAACAAAGTGAAATTTATCAATCTTGTCTCAATGGGAAGAATATATTCTTTACTGGATCGGCTGGAACGGGTAAAAGTTTTCTGTTGAGAAAAATTATATCGGCCCTACCACCAGACGGAACTGTTGCAACAGCATCGACCGGTGTGGCAGCTTGTCTTATCGGTAATTTTTTGAAAATATTCGTATAATCAGCGCCCGAATTATTAATTTCTCTGTTTTAGGTGGCGTAACATTGCACTCATTTGCAGGAATTGGTGATGGTGAGGCCAGCCTTAAGCGATGCTATGAATTGGCATCCAGACCTGTGATATGCCAGATATGGCGAAAATGTAAAAGACTTATTATCGATGAGATTTCCATGGTCGATGGGCAATATTTTGAAGTAGGTTCTTTTGAACTCCGTAGACTTGATCCATTTAAATCCGTTTTTTTTTGTAGAAAATAGAAGCAGTTGCACGACACATTCGTCGTAATGATAAACCGTTTGGAGGAATTCAATTAATTTTGTGTGGTGATTTTCTCCAATTGCCACCCGTTACAAAAACATTCGACAACAAAGGTGTTCAGCCGAAACGATTTTGTTTTCAGTCTGAAGCCTGGCAAAAAGTCATATCCGTTTCGTATGAATTAAAAATAGTACATCGTCAAAAGGATAGCGAATTTGTCAAGATTTTAAATCTCTTACGAATCGGTCATGTTAATGAGGAGATAACAACTAAACTTTTGGCAACTTCCAGTCAAAAGATCGAATCAAACGGCATATTGGCCACACAGTTGTGTTCACATACACAAGATGCAAACATCATCAATGAATCCAAGTTGGAACGATTAGACACTGAATCGAAGGTGTTTGACGCTCAGGACAGTGGCGCGATAAAACAATTGGACGCTCAAGTTCCGGCGCCTGGCAAATTAGAATTGAAAATCGGTGCTCAGGTAATGTTATTGAAAAATATAAATATTTCAGACGGGCTGGTCAATGGGGCCAGAGGAATTGTTGTGAAATTTGGGGAGCACGGTACACCGGTTGTTAAATTTAAAAATAACAAAGAATATGTTGCGAAACCGGAGAAATGGATCATCAAAACCCCAGCCGGAGCGGTATTAACACGAAAACAAATTCCACTGAAATTAGCGTGGGCCTTCTCAATACACAAATCTCAAGGATTGACATTGGACTGTGTAGAGATGTCTTTGTCCAAAGTATTTGAGGCTGGCCAGGCATATGTTGCGTTAAGTCGAGCACAAAGTCTGAAGAGTGTTCGAGTTTTAGACTTTGACGCCAAACAAGTTTGGGCCAATACGGACGTATTACATTTTTATAAAATGTTTAGACGACAATTGATGGACACAACGTTTATACCGCTTGGACAGAATCACATAAAACGAGGTCTGTTAGGGGACAAGCAGGGTGCCAAGAAAACCGTTTCTAAAATATCGAAAAGTTTATTGAACAAACCATTAGTCAATATTTGTTAGTATTTAAGTTTTCTTTTAATGAATTGACAATTTACCATTTTCTTTTACTCAAAATTTATTCACAATTCTAGACATTTTGTATTAATATAAACAATTTCCACATGAAATCATTGTTCTTTCATTCCACTGCCGACTGGGCCGTGTCTTCGTTCCCAAATCAAACGATGTTTTTGTTTCATATAAGCTGCCTTGGCATCACCATACCCGCCAAGATCACCATCTGCAGTAGAGTAGACCGTTATTATTATTTGTTAGACTAACGAAAAATCTATTTTGCACTTACACTTGGTAAACCAATTTTCGGCAGCTTTTTCGTATGTTTCCAAAACGCTTTTGCACTTGCCAATATGATCGGGTTCTTCGTACAGCATACAATCTTCGAATCGTTGACGCAAAATGTTCAAGATTTCATTGTCAACCATTTTATCACGACGAAATTGTTGGTTTGCTTCGAAACGACAAACCGGATCGTCCGTATAGCATTGATCAATGGTCGGTACACGGCGTAATTGTTCATGGTACCAGGGATATTGTTTTTGATTTGGTACAACAATCGATTCTGTTTGTGGAGAAAACAACTTTTTAGGTTATGTTAAATTATGTAACGTTACTGTAACGCCTTCCATGCGAACTCTTTACGTTTCCCAAATGTTTGGGGCAATTTTATAATTAAATAATTACAAATAATAAATCCTATAAATTAGTTAAAAATAAAATTTTGTACCTCGGAACCATGTAACGGGTGCATCGACAACAGTGTAAACAGAGCTCCAAAATCTTTGGATTGGGCTACGCTCTGGCATTTTGGCGATTTATCTGAAATGGTGAAGGTTTATATATTTTTAATTATTATTTATTAATAATAATTCTAAAAAACAAACCTTCCAATTATTTTATCTAGCACCAATTAAATTTTTCCTCTATCTTGCACGAAGCTACCAATCTCGTTTATTTTGACAGCTGATTACCAAATGATTCCCTGCTGGAAAAAATGGGTCCAAGAATTTTACGTGGTAGCGAGTAGAGTAGAAATACTATAGGACGAGCTAGGACATTAAGTATTTTGGTGAAAAAACTATTGTAAAATTTATAGATACTAGAGAACTATACAAAAAGAGATGCGGCAATACGAAATTTCGTGGAAAATAAACTCCTTGTACCAGAGACGATAACCAATTTGAAAATATAGTTGGTTTTTGGTTTTTCCGATAAATAATTTTTGGTTATGGTTTTGGTTTTATAATATTTTAAATTTTCAGTTTTGGTTTTGGTTCTGGTTTTATATTTTTTGTCTGGTTTTGGTTTTGTGAAACCGGTTTCCGTCTCTGCCTTGTACAGAAAACAACAATTTTAGGTGAATTTTAATTTTATACGTCAAAACGTATTCAAAAAATATTCACCACGAAAATAAGCCCCAACTATGGTACTTCTATTTTTACTATGAAAATAATTTATTGTCGCGACTCTTTCTTCTAGTACTTCTAGTATTTCTATAATGTCCTTAGAAAATATCTAATCCTACTACAACATATTATGCAACTTTCAATGAAACTTAAAAAAAAAAACAACAAGTTATGTATGGAACCCTCTCAATTTTGACATGAACAAATTTGAGGTGAATATAAATATCTGTTAATTTTCACCACTACCAGTATTTAAAATAACGGTTATTTAATGACTAAGCTCTACGAAATATATGCATTTGCTACACTGTGCTATAAAATCAGAAAAATTTAAAGACATTTTCAAGTAGTATATTAATTTTAGGTCTGATTAACACGGTGTAAAATCCCCTATTAATAATGAGGGAATTTTAATTAAAAATAAGAAACTTTTGAAGTTTTGACGCTTTATGGAAAACACAAAATAGCATTGATGTTCTATAGTCTATTCAATTCAGGCTCTCTATTCTATTAGAAAAATATTGTTGATAAAATCCAACTAGAAAGGATTCAGATTTTTGTTTGAAAATCATTTGGGGCAATAATTACCTATACCTTTATAGTCAAATGGTAAAAAACAAAGAAAATTCCATCGTATATATAATTTCAACAAACTCGCATTTATCTCGGTTTCATTGAATTTATTTTATATTTTTGATTTTAAATAAAACTTAAAATTTAGTACAAATTTTTATAATAATTAATAAAAAAGTTAGGTCATTTAGCTCGCGCCGCATACTCTCTACTTATATAGTTACTTAATTATTTATAATAAGCTTTTCGTCCTTAAACATTATGAAAAAAAAAATTATATTTATAAAATATATATTATAATTAACAACATAAAAACTTAATATTATTTTTTTTTATTTTTTTTATATTTTTTTTTTATTTTTGTGATGACTATAAGGATATAGTTAGGAACTTTTTTCTTCTATAGTTTAAAGATCCATATCAAATTGCTCTTGGTCGTCTATTTTAATGGATGGCTTTCTTGACGAATTGTTGTTGTGGGATTTGTTGTTGCTTGGTGATTTCATGGAAATCGGTGTATTGGGCTGTCCACGTAATAAACCGTTTGGTACGTTGCTTGGCGGGGTACGGCTCAAGGGGGAATTTTTCAAATTCATTAGGAAGGCTCGTTCATAAATGATTCGAGTACCTGAAATAAATAGAGGAATTTTTATTAAAAGGCTATTAAAATTTTCTAAATTTCAAAGATTTCTTTAAAACTAAGAACTAAGAAGTTCATGTAAACTATTTATTTAATTAATTCTCATTGTATCTATATATCTATATGGTATATGCGTATCCGCGTATATACATTATACATGTATGCGTATAATATGCCACATTTTTCGTTGTAGATAGAACTACACATAAGGAAAAATAGCTACGAAAGTTGCAAATTTCTAAAGAATTAAACTAATTTGAAAAAATCATCTATAAAGTATGGTGATATAATAATTTGAAAGAATAAAAACCAAATATTGATAATATGCCAAGAACATTCTATTATGTAATCATTATAGTTAATAAATTACACCAATTATCTCATATTCTTTATTGGTTTAATAGTAAAATTTGTTAAATAAACATATTTGTCGTTTTTTTGCTTCCTAAAGATAATCAATTTAGCCAATATAAGTATATAGGGTGATTCATGGGTATGCGCAAAATCTTTAAGCGGTTCTATTATAGCGGGGAAATATAGATGAACAAAAAATCGTTTTATTAGCAGCGGCGTATTTCCCTATAGGCCACTTAGGCAAATGCCTAAAGCGCCGACTCAAGGAGGCCCCCTAATTATCAAATTATATGCATTTATTCATATTTTAGTTATTTGAAATATATACTGCACAAATTCAAGGCCCAAAACTTTCAAAATTTCATGTTTTACGATATTTTATGTCAACAAATTTCGCTGCGCGGCAATACTAATCCAATTCCACTTTCTACGCCTTATTTATAAATGTTTCAATTTTTTCAACACCGGTTTCACTCCACAGATCCTCATTTGTTATTACGGCTAGATAGAATATTTTTAGAATTCGACTTAGACATTTGTTAACGAAAACTTGGAGGCGTGTATTAATAGAACTGGTCATTTTACAAAACGGAGAGACAATTTGTTTTAAATATGCTAAAGCTTTTACAATAATAATCTGGAATGGGTTGAAATGCTCTTTACCGGCGCTTTCAGCAGAAGCCTCCTGTTCCTCTTTATAATGTAACCCCATATATTTTGTTAGTGCGGGAAACCACCCCCATAGAGCAGGGGAAGTGTTATTATTTGAAACTTTGACCAGATAAAAAAACGTAAAAATTGAGATTGTGACGTCATTATAAAATATAAAAGCTCTATATTTGCAGGATGGATAGAGGGGATAAATACGCGTATTTCGATATATCACACGATTCCCTTCCTCCTCCTATTTTTGTAAAAATTTGAATTTTTTGATTTTTTAAGTTATGTTTGTTTGTAGATTAAGGGGGAGGGTTACAGCTGCTTTTTTACTTATTCTGTTAAAGGAAGATAGCCTGGAGTTTGGCCATACAATTTTTTGGGGCATCCCTGGGGGAGAGGGTAATACTTACTATTATTGATTCTTCTAAAAAATATATCAATATGAGAAGACTATACTTGATCGTTTTCTATTTGCAATGAGGGGTTAACGGGTGAAGGGGATTAAAGGGGTTAAAAAATTTTTCACGTTTTTTATTTGAAACTTTGAACCTTCACTAACAAAATATATGGGGTAACTCGGGGGAAGGTCCTCTACATTCAGTGGGACAGCAGTTTTCTGCTGATAGCTCCGGTAAAGTGCATTTTTGCCCTGGAATGTTGTCGTAGTGAAGTTTTGAGTAAATCGGTTAATTTGACGTTCGATTTTAAAAAGTTATCCTTTATGAATTTTGAATTACTCCATTCATTGTGTTTTTTTAAATGAAACCGTCTTAGTTGAGCAGAGGGGAAAAATAGGATTTAGCGTCAGAAACATCCAATTATTTAATCGGAGGAGCTTGAGATACAAAATATTTATAAAAAAAGAGTATAAACAGGACCAAAATTAAATGTCATTATGGTTTAGTCTTAGAGTTGTGCAAAACAACAGTTAGGTATATATAAAAGGATAGAATATAAGTGTTTAAAAAAAAGTTTTCGCGCGTATTTATGAATCACCCTATATATAGGTTGAAATTAAGAAAAAATAACGCGCATTTTATATTTGTATAATCTAAATATCCACTAGCCCCCCGTGTCGGACATTGCTTCCTTATGGTATATCTGCATATATACATGAAGCCCGCATAAATATAAATTATTTAATTAATACGCCAGCGTAATCTTTTTATTGTGTTTATTTACGATCAATTACGCGCACAAATTTTTCTCTCTCTTCAATAAATTATTTAATTATTTTTAATAAATTATTTTATATATTTTTGACATTATCAGTAGGTAATTTGCGAATGTTATTTAATTTTTTTTGTACTCAAAGTTGCGATTAGTAACGTATATATAAACGTTTTTAAATGGGTGCATTTGCGTCAATTATTCGAAAAATAAATTATAAATTCTAATTATTCATATAATAACCGTTTGTTTTGTATTTTGAAAAATAATTCTATTTATCGGTAACTTTATATCGTGCGGCTAACAAAGTTCATTTAAAACTTTAATTAAAATTGGCACCTGGCGATGATTTTTAGCTTTTAATTATATAGAGCGAGAAAACAGATAATAACAAATAATTATAATTTTTCGAATAATATTTGTCTAGATATTTTTGAATAAAAAAAATAAATACAGTTTTTGTTTATTTGATTTTAATTTCCTCATTTTTATTTATTTTGTCGTTGAATTCATTATCTTTATAACTTTTTGAATAAAATATTGTACTTTTAATTATGACTCATATATACACTTCAAAACATGTGCATTTTAAATATACATATATTATATCACGCGTTTAAATTAATAAATTATTAAATAAAATTATATATATGCGTATCAGGCGAAATTGCGTTTAATATTTTCCTTTTGTTTGCCTAAGTATATAATGGGATTATTTAGAAATCTGCAGGGCCTCACATTATAATATAAGGAATGTCTAATCGTTACTATTACTACTCGGAAGTTTCGTAAAATTATGTTTGTCAATATTAAACATTTTTTTATATAGATAATCATTCCATAAAATTATATTCGAGGCAGTGTATTAAGAGTAAAATATAAAATATGGAACGAGCTTACTGATTATACTGATTACATATAAGTATTAAGTACTGACTAAATTCCACAAACAAAAACAGTTTGTTTTGAACAATCTAGTAATAAAATAAAATAAATATAAGTATTAATTAATTTAGTTCAAGTGGCCAGATATAACTAGAGCTTTTACAATTTTTGTTATACAAAAAAAAAGTAACTGGCAAATGATATATTTTCTTGACGGTGAAAACGTTCTCCCAGCCACAATATATATATATGTATATGGATACAAAAATTCTGGCAAATGGTATAGGTTTTTTTGTTGCAAATTAACAAAAATGTCCGGTTTAGTTAAATAAACTGAAAACCGGCCTGATTGCAAAGAAATTCTAGCTAACCGCATGAAAATTGGCATCCCTTGGGGGAAGATAGTTTGCAGTGAATCGAGAATATCGAGAAATGTAAGCTAACTTTTTCGTGGAAAAAAACACACACAAAAATGTCTAACCGAAAATCCGATGATTTCAAAGAATTTATTTAGCTTACCGCATATGAAAAATGGCATCCCTTGTGGGGAAAGATTTTGTTGTGCATCAGAAATTGCGTAATTACGAGAAACTTAGGTACATTTTTTGTAAAAACCGTATTAATTTCGTATACAAAAATGTCTAACCGAAAACTCGATGATTTAAAAGAAATTCTTTGACTTACCGCATATGAAAAATGGCATCCCTTGTGGGAAGAGAGTGCATCAGAAATCGCGTAATTACGAGAAAATTTAAGCACATTTTTTTGTGAAAACCGAATTAATTACGTTCACAAAAATGTGATAACGTTCTCCCAGCCACAATATACAATAATACAAAAACAAAACAAATAAACGTCCCGCATTTACCAAAAATGAATATAAGCCAATACCATAAAGGAGTATATGTTTAGAGAAAATTATCTTAATTTGCATTTGCAGGAGTCTAAAAGGAGTAAGATACTCCCGAAAATAGTACATCTGGCAACCTTATCCAAGACCCTCAATGGGTTGTAATGGCAAAATTATATATGAACTCATCATACTTCAACTTTACAAAATTATCTTAATTATACTTAAAAATCAAGATAATTTTATTGCGATAATTTTAATGTCTTATATTGTATATTGTATGGCCTTGGTGGGTATCATTTTAATTTTATCAGCTATAAAAACAACTTAATCGATAAGGTTGCGCGAATTATTCCAAATTTATGTAAATGTATGTGATAATAATTTTTTTCAAGACGAATTTGAATATTGTCTCTATATTAATATATGTTCATTTTGTGCATATATTGTGATCAATAATATTATGTCAAATTAGTATCCAAGAATTGTTCAAAGTAAAATTCTTATCTATATATTATAATATACTTGTTTTTAGTGTTACCTATATACTAGTAATAAGTATATTATATTTAAGATTTACATAAATTTTCAAAAAAATATTTTTTCTATATAATATGATAAACGATAAAATTTCATCGTTATAAAGAACTTTTATCCAATTTGAATTTAAATGTAAATTTAATTATATTTAGTTTAAACCGGATTTTTTTTTAATTTTATATACTTTATGATACAATAAACTTAGCGTTCCTATCGCAATTTTTTCGTTTATCTTACTGTTTTCTACACAATATTGCATCAGCAAAATATAAAAAAAAAAAATATTTTTTCGGATTATTTAAAATTTGTAGCGCATGTATATATAAATATATATATATAAGTATATAGATAAGAAATATTTTTTTCTGATTGGCCAGTGTATAATGTATACACTATATACATATAGATAATTTCTATAAAGTCGAAAAAGGTTATATTTTAGATTGTCCATTGTTCATTTTATCCTAATCTATATAGATAAAGTGTCGTATACGTTTTCGTCCTTCTTGTCCAATTTAGAATATTAGTAAAACAAGGTTATCAGCACCAATGATTTAAAAAATGTATTTTACGTGAAATAAAATCACCAAAAATGCCACTAAATTAGTCATATAGCAGAGTTTCTGAAGCATATCCTCCATTACAGGCGAATTAGCATTTTACCAGCAATATCGATGCATTTTGCATATCAATTTCAATCAGGTTTCCGGGAAAAGAATAGTACAATTACAACAATTATTCAAATAACTGATGCTATTTCCAAAAATATAGTAAAGAAAGAAGTAATATGTGATTTGTTATATGTGGCACAGAGTACAGAATCTATCAGAGATTTCACGCCATATATAAAAATAATCCATTTTCCCTGTAGACTTACGGCAAACGTTAGAATGATTATACTAATATATTAGCCTAACAAAACAATTCCCATTCACAAAAATACAGAGTCATTGAATATTAGTGATTTTCGACCAATGAGCATTTTGCCTGCTTTATCCAAGGCTTTGGAGGGTATTATTCAAAAATAAATAATATGTAGTTTCTTGACCAAACACAACCTATTGTGCGAATATCAGTCAGGCTTTCGACCAAAACACAGCACAACTATACGCGGCACTATTGAAAATTACCACTGACAAACAATATCGAAAAACAAAGGACAACCATATTAATTGTTTTACTTGATTTTTCTCGAGCTTTCTATCAACCATAATATTTTATGTTGAAAATTATTTAATTTTTTAATTTTTCATCATCCTCGGTAAACTTGATTAAATCCTATTTAATTGATGGAACACAATGTGTTTTTGCTAATAACACTCTCTCAACCTTGGCTGTTATTACATCGGGGGTGCCTCAGGGTTCAGTGCTAGGACCACTCTTGTTCTCGTTATATATTAATGACCTCCATCGTATAAGCTGTTGCATGTAAATTTTCATTATTTTGCGGATGATTTGCAAATATATGCTTCTGATAAAATTCACAACCTTAACGATTGTGTGGATAAAATCAACATTGATTTGAACTCCATTAAAAACTTTGGGCTGCGGAAAATTGTGTAAAATTAAATTCTAAGAAAAGTCAGTTATTTCTTCACGGTTTCATAAAGTAAACTATGCGAACTTAAAGAAATGTTGTCTGATGGGACTTGACGAAATTGGATACTCTTTTAAAGTGAGAAATCTTGGGCTAATTTTTTTAACAATTACATGAATTGGAAAGATCATGTAAATTCCATCACATCGAAAACGTACTGGTATTCTTCGAAGATTTGGCAAATTAAGTGTATTGGTAATATTAACCTCAGAAGAAAACTAGTACTCTCTTTATAATAATTAATTTTATTTATTGTGATGTTCAACTATTGATTCGAATTCTAAACGCAAACTTGAACTTCTTTTTAATTCATGCAACGGATACATCTTTGGACTTAGAAAATTTGATGAAGTAAGCAAATATCGCAATTTCATTTTGGGTACTGATTTGTTTACTTATTTGGATGTTCGAATATTAACTTTTCTATACAAAATTCTAGTTTCACAAAGTCTTAATTATCTTTTTGATTTTATACAGTTTTCAAATTTAAGTCGTATACTGAACATTTGATAATACCAAAACATTCTGCAGCTTATTTTTAACAGTTCTTTTTTTTTGCATTGAACTGTGGAATTCGTTGCCATTGAGTGTTCGAAAATCTGTGACGGTTAATGGTTTTAAAAAGGCATGTTTTTACTTTTTACAGAGCAGATGATCTGACGCAGACGGTTAAATTGGTTGATTTTTAATTTATATTGTAGCTTTTCTAGTATATCATCTCATTCATATCATATTCGTTCATCTTGTCATAATCCATAATCATCTTCATATTCTATCATCCATCATTTATTTTTTTTCCTAATTCTATTTTTTTATATTAATTAATATTTTTAATTTCAAAATTGTAATTGTAGTTTCGTTTTGCTTGCTCTTAGCTTTTAATTTGATTTTTTTAAACATTTTTATACCTAATTTAAGTGTATCCTTGGTATATATTTTTGATTAATAAATAATAACTGTTATACTCATCATCGTGTCCTTTACTCCAAAGCGAGGGAGCATAGGGACCATTTTTACCCTTTTTCTATCTGATACCATGGTT
>JANSTW010069884.1:0-10409 GCA_027564275.1 Diadocidia ferruginosa | reverse complement strand
TATGATTTTAAAGCAAGAAAAATTTTAGATTTGATAACTTATACTTATTGGTACTTTATTTTATGAAAGTAGTTTACAAAAAACTTAGAGTACAAAAAAACACGTAAAAAAAGATATTTTTCAAATCATAGGTTTTTGTTAACTAGCTTGGTTTACAACACTAAAGAAAGCTTTCGACAGTTCATCAAACAATTTATGTTTTCTCCAGTATTTTTTAAACACTAAAATGTTAAAATTCAGAATGATGTTTTTAAAAACAGTTACTAACTCGCGTCGCATGATTCATACGGTCTTTAACAATGTAAATGAACGAATGATCAAAATAGCTTTTCGTGATGGTAAAATTACTGAATATTTTCCAATTGGTTTTTAAGTAATTTTAAACTTTTTAGGGACAGTAGGACTTTATCCATACGTTTGGCTGCGAGATTGTTCTCACGATCCAAAAACCTATAATATTTCAGATTCGATTAAAGCAAGAATACCATTTATGCGAGACTTTGATGTTAAAGTTTGTCCAAAGCATATTCAATTGGATTCTAAAGAAAATACAATTGTAATTCAATGGCCAGAAAATATAACAAGCCGGTATTTTTTAGTATAATTTCAAAACAAGTATATTTTTTATCTCTTTATCTTATTTTCAATTTTTAAAACATTATAATAAAAACTAATTTTTTTAACAAATATTTATTAAGCTACTCATGCGAATGGTTAAAGACACGAAATTTGGCGAGCAAAAAAGTAAAATCAGATCGCCAAAAGTTTCATCTTCGCAATTTTAAAATATGGACGGGAACTGAAATTTCAAGTCGAATAAAGAAATTTAAGCATGTAGACTTTTTTAATAATGATAAGGTTTTTTAATCAACTGATAATCATTTATTTTATTAACTGCTGATTTCAAATAGACTTTGCACGATTTTCTTTGTGCCGTCTGTGAGGATGGAATTGCTCTATTAAGTGAAGGTCCTAGTGGTAAGCAAGCTGAAGGTGTTGTAGAAACAATAGGTAATCGTATTGGGCTTATCCATCCAACACATTTTGGGTAAATGTTAACTTTTAATTAGTCTTTTCTAGATTTTAAAATAAATTATAACTATTTATCTTTCAAACTTGAAAATTCGGTTTTGACAAATTAAAAAATTAATCTTTAGGTTTTTCTATTTTGTAAAATTTTAATTTAGGAAAACATTTGAAGTAATAAAAAAAACTAAAGCAAGTAATATGGCATATGCAAGCGGTGATGAACTGCCTTATCATACTGACTTTCCATCACTGTCACATCAGCCGGAAGTTAGTTTGATTTACTATAGAAGATTCAATCTTTGAGTTGTTTAAAAATTTATAAGATATGAATTTATCATTAACTTTAAAAAACTGATTTCTTCTGTATATCTAATCATTTGCAGCTTCAACTACTTCATATGGTACAAAATGCAGATGAGGGTGGCTTAAGCATGTTTGTAGATGGTTTTAATGTTGCCACAATAGTAAAATTTTTTATGTCGTTGTTTCCAAAATTTAAATATCTAATTTAGTTGCAAAAAGAAGAACTCAATTTATATAAACTCTTGTCTGAAACGTTTATGGAATACATAGAGGAGGGATACGATATTCATATGAAAGACAAAAAATTATACAAATTTGATTTTGATATGGTCGCCAGTCATCGAGTAATCGGGTATTTTTTTAACGAAATTTTTCATTTTAGCAATATAAAAAATATTTCATGAGCATTATATTTAGTACAAACCAACAAGGTGACTTAAAAAATATACGATTTGGTAACGCAATGAGAAGCTGGTTTATTAATTGTGATGTGTACAATGTTCAAAAAGTCTATGATGCATTAAAAGCATTTACTGAAATATGTTATCGTCCCGAAAATCAATTCATATTTCCACTAATGACTGGTATGTTTTCTCTTAAATTAACATTTAATCTGAATTAGTAATATAGGTTAAATATTCCCCAAAAACTTCGGCGAGATTTTTTTTACTTTTTATTCCATTATTAAGTTTTTTTTATTTAAAACTAATATAACTGTTTTTTGTAAAAAACTTGGTACTTTTTTCAAAACTATGTCTTTTTTAATTTTCTAAAGAAGAAAATGCCTAGAAATTAATCGTAGACTTTCATAAGAGTAACTTCAATGTACAAGTCAAAACGTTTATTTGTTGAATACACTTCTCGAATACTAGAATAAGTTTGACTTAGCTGTTTGTAGTAAATCTATTTATAACTTCGGTATTTTTGTTCAAAATGACTTGTGGAATATAGCTTAAGAATTAAGGTGAAACCGTTCTTTGGGCAAACACTCGGCTCTTGCACGCACGAACTGCATATAAATCAGCGCCTGAGCGTGAACGCTTAATTGCAGGTTGCTACTTCGAATGGGACATTATAAAATCAAAAATTCGACAAATTCGTGATATTATTGCATTGCCCAATAACGAACAATCAATCTAAGATGCTCAAGCATTTCAACATTTAGAATCTACTTAAACGCAAAAAAAAAATAATAAAATAGAATGTTTGTTACAAAAAAACCTCCTAAAATTAATTAACTCTCAGAATTAAAAAAATACATATTGTCGAACTGTATTAGCCGCTATTTCGATGAATTTCTAAAAAAAACTTGATACTGTGCGAAAAGATTTAATTTTCAGTTCCAAAATGTTATTTTACTCATTTCTGTCGTTTAGAAAATAGTAAGCTTGAACTGCGAATGTTTTCCATTGAGCAAAAAAAAAACTCATGTTTAGAATTATAAAAATCAAAAGCCTAGTACTCTAAATCTTCTTTTTTCAAATCTTATGATTATAAAGACGTCTATTTGAGAATAAAACAAATAGAAAAGAACACTAGAGCTCAAAACCGCCAAATCTATATCATTAAATTTTACAGAATAAAGCTGCACTAAATGAAAACGATAAAAAAAATTTAAAAGATTTATATTAGATAATATGATACATTAGACATGGCCATTACAATACCATTAGAGAATAATTTTATAATAAACAGTCTATTACTGATAATTTTTCATTCGATGTTTGTATCATTTATTTCTAAGAAAAATTAGAATTAAAAAAAATTGAGAGATTCTGGCGCAAATGCTAATATATAATGAAGTTCAGTAATCTTAACTGGTTATATTTACTATTGTAAAATCATTAAATTAATTTTATATCAGATAAATATTACCTATTGATTAAAATCCTACAAATACATTCAAATTTACTAAATTAACAATCATTCACCATAAAAATCCATATTCACTTGTATATAATTAAAAAAAAACTTAATGACCAGCATCAAGAGCATCAACACCAGGTAGCAATTTACCTTCTAATAATTCTAAGCTGGCGCCGCCACCAGTACTCACGTGACTCACTTTTTCCTCCGCATTCCATTTTGCACAAGCCGTTGCGGTATCTCCTCCTCCTATAAATCATAGTAAAATATTTTCATCAAAACAAAATTGATTTTTAAAAAACAATATTTTAAACCAATTTATATTATATACATCATGCAACCTTTTTGTTTTAAATAAATATCAAAAATAAAAAATTGTACCAATAATAGTAGTTGCACCATTTTTGGTTGCTTCAATTACTGCATTCAAAAGGCTTCTTGTGCCACTTGCAAAACTTTCAAATTCAAAAACACCAGCAGGTCCATTCCACACAATTGTCTTAGCACTATTAATAACCTTTGAAAACTTTTTTTCACTGTCTGGCCCAATATCCAAACCCTAAAAATTTTAACTTTATAATTAAAACTTTAATAATAATATCATAGCTTAACTTAACAAAATATTAATTAAAAATTTTAACAATGTGCTACACTTGGTAGCTAATAAGTCAGGCTTTTTAATAGCAAATTACTAATTTTTCAATTTTAAAACTCTAGCCATTAAAATTTGTAAAATGTTTACCATTTTTTCATCAGGGATTCCGGAGCTAGCAGCAACAACGGAAGTCGAAATTCCGTCTTTAAATTCTTTTGCAATAATAAAATCCACTGGTAAATGAATTTTAACATTTTTTTGCTCGGCAAGTTGCATCAACTCCTTGACAATTTTAGCACCCTTAACTTTTACAACATTAATTTAGCTGTCAAAAATAATGTACAAAAAGTATGAAAAAATTTTAACCACCTCCTCATCATACAATGATTTTCCAATATTTATCTCCATAAGAACTTTAAGAAAAGTAAACGCCATTCCTAAACAGTAATTTTAACAAAAAACAATTAAAACAATGTGCTAAATTAAAACACACCTCCACAAATAATCATTTCATTCACTTTATCAAGAAGATTTTGAATTAACTGTATTTTGTCTTTAACTTTTGCACCACCAAGAATAGCCAAAAATGGAGGAGCAGGTGACTCAAGTGCTTTTGCAAAATATTCCAATTCTTTTTTAAGGAGAAAACCAGAAACCTTCGGAGTTAACTTACAACCAACCATTGAACTGGAATATACATATGTACGTAAAAAATAATCATCATTTTGACAAAAAATAGGTTTAAAAATTACTTAACCAGTTTAACCTAAATAATACTCGATAAAAAAATAAACCTATGAGCGCGATGAGCCGTTCCAAAAGCATCATTCACAAAGATATCACCATGCTTAGAAAGAGAAGCTCTAAACGTCTCTATGTTTTCCTTTGAAGCTTTAGTCTAAAAAAGGTTATAGCTTATCTCCGTATTGCACTTTACAATATTACAATTATATAAATTCATAAAAATAAGTTTATTCTATTTAAATTGTATTTAAAAGAATTTTTATTCTAATTAAAAAAAATTAAATATAAACAACACTTATAAATTAAAAATAACAAACAGATTTTCCATCAGAGCCAACGCCTTTGCCTTCTTCTTCTAAATGAAAACGAAGATTTTCCAGTAATAAAACACTTCCTTTTTCTGGTTTAGCAGTAGCTAATTCTATCTCTTCGCCTACACAATCCTTAAGAAATTTTACTTTTCTAAAAAGTTTAAAATTTTTATACAAACAATTAATTAAAAAAATTACAGGTTTAAAAACTTTTCCAATTCACTAACTACTGGTTTAAGTGAATATTTTTCATTGCGTTGACCGTTTGGTCGACCCAAATGGCTCATTAAAACAATAGATTGAGCGCCATTATCAAGAGCATACTATAATTAAAATCAATTAAAAATTAAACCTTAAAACTAACTAATATAAAATTTTATAAATTATTTGAAACCTTAATAGTAGGAATTGCTGCAGCAATCCGTTGGTTGTTTGTTATTTTGCCATCCTTTAATGGCACATTAAAATCAACACGCATCAATACACGTTTTCCCTTAACATTAACCTCGTCAATAGAAAGCTTTTGAAGAGTCATTGTTACGTAAAAACGTAATAAACGCGTTTTTAACTAAAAATTCCCTAAATTATTTAAATAAGAAAATTTAAAAAAAACAGTTAACAAATATAAGGCTCTACAAAATACATAAGTGCGCAAACAATTATGATCGCATTTTTTGATTGAGACTGATTAAACAAGAAAATTTTTTTATAATTGTAAAACTTTGTTCAAAATGTTGATTTAACAAAAAAGCGCCAATTTAAAACAAATTCAAAACACTAATTATCACAGTCATTGTAAACTTTATGTTTTATTTTTATCAATTTGTTAGAAAAACTAAATACAAAAAAAATTAGTGCAAAATGTATAACTTAATAAAAGAAAAGATAAGGTTTTTAAAAATACATGATCATATTCTTTATTTGCTGATGATTAACAATTTTTGATTGTTTAACATTATTCAACCCGATTATATATGTATAGAAAGTCTATAGTTAATTATTGGTAAACAGGTCACTTTTTTCTCGGAACAAGAATGTTGCTAAGATCGTACAAAGTTTTTTAATGCTACAAATTTATATTGACTTTCACATGGCATATTATGTTGGCAACATAAAATTTAATGCATTTTTTCAAGAATTTATCTTTTTTTAAATACGCTTTAATATACTATAGAGTTAATTTTAACTTCGTTTCTTTACTTGAAAGTTGTTTTTAAAAGTATATTCATTTAATTGTAACATTATATATAATGTATGAAAATTTTCTCCAAATATTAAGCGAAATTTTATGTAAATTTTTAAAGCGTGCAGGATTTAAGCCCAATAATGAAATTTAGCTTGATAAATAACGTATTCTAACTAGTTTGCTAAAAAGTTGTTAAATTCCTCTGAAAAGTGGAAAAAATCAACTTTTAATTCGTATTTTTGAAAGGAATCAAAAGTATTCGATAATTTCTGTCCACAAAGATAAATGTTGAGTTGATGCATAATTATTGCTTATTTTTCTTTAAAAATTGGCGTATTGTTTAATTTCTTTTTCTAAAATAATTTTCTCTATTAAGATAATAAGTCGAAATAATTATGCCCCAACCCAATAGTTTGGGGCTCAAAGGCAATAAATTATTAAAGATTATTTTATTGTTTTGGAATACACAAGGCTTTAAATTAAATTAAAAATCAATTGTGATTTAAAATTTAATGAAATATAACAGTAATGTACTGCAGACTTACACTTTTTGATAAATCTCTCCTACGCATATTATTTAAAAAATGTGACAAAATCAATTTAATTTAAACATTTTAAATCATATAAAAACAAATGCTCAAAATTCAGTTTCTAAGCTAAACTACAATCATTTACAGAGAAAAAGTAAAACAAAGTTGAAAATGCATTAAAATTAGAAAACAGATGATAAATTAAAACTTATTCAGTTTTTGATTTAAGTTCATTGTTTTTAAACTTAGAAAAAATCAAAGCAAAAAAAGTTTTTAGCTTATCTCGAATAAGGACAACCCTCAACAGGATTTTTTCTCTCAGGCAAAGTGTGTTCTTTTTAGCCATTTCTTTCGCATCTTCCTTCATTATGGGTTTCATTCTAAACATCTTTTGATAAAATTATGGCAAGAAAAACTAATGTTTTATAAATTTTAATGATGTCAAGTATTGTAGTTAGAACAATTAAAATGTTCTTCATTTTAAACATAATTAAAACTTAAGCTTACAATTTTGTAGTCATTGTAATAATATTTCCGTAAAAAATAGCAATCGATGTACACACAATGCATATAACATTAAACGGCATACTAAAATCTGGAACAGGCAAAAGAATTAAAAGCGGCTCACCATGTAACCAAAAAGCACCATCATAAACGAATTGCCTGCAAAGTTTTTAAGTATAAAAAAAATAAATAAACAACTTACTCATTTGAAGAAATATTTCCGGGCAAAACAGTTAAAGTTGGTCCTGGTACAAAAAGCCCGTTATTTGCGTCTGCCGGAAAACTAGTGATTCTAAAAAAAAATACTCAGTGCAGGAAATTGTCCAGTTAACTTTCTGGTTATTAATAGTCATAAATTAATATAAAAAAACAATTCAATATAGTAATCCAATTGTAAAAAATCATTAGTTGCAAGAGCATTTATTTTACACTTATTATAAAAATATATTTACTTTAAAAATGCGGCTTCATAATCAAGGTTAATTTCACAGGATGTTTGAGTAGGAATTTCAATAAGAAGCTCAATAAATAAAGGTCTCATACTGTCTCTTGCCAAAGAAAATGCTACTTTCTTTAAGGAAAGTTCAAAAAAATTAACCTAAAAGTAAAACTATATTAACTACTCTCAATATATTGAAAAAATAATAAATTTAAAAAATCTTCATACCGAGTTAAGTTTTTTGCATAAAATTTGTAAAGTATGTAAATAAACACGTAATTGCCAAGGAATCATGTGCATATAAATTGTGTTTACTGGTTCTGTATGCATGTTCGTTATTTTCGATGTTATTTTGCCAAAAGCTTGACTTGTACTTTTGAAATAACTTTGAATACTAAAAAAGTTATGAAAATAGATTTTTGTGTATATATACTAAAAATATCTTTTGCAAATTAATGCAAAAAATAAAAGAAAAAATGCTTATAAGTAAATGCCACTTATTTTCAAAACTTTTCATTTTTAACTACCCAAAAATTAAAGATCATCTCAATTACTTTTTAAATAAATATTCCGTAGAAATTAAGCTTCAAGTTAAAAGTCACTTTAATTTTGAGCTCTGCCAGTTCTGTTTAGAAACATTTTCAATAAGCCCTAGATTTCTAAGCATAGTAACCGTTAACTGGAATTCTTCCTTAGCATTCCACTGAGATAAATTAAAAGCATAATAATTTCTACCAAACCACATTTGTTTACCATCGTTTGGTTGATCTATCTTCCAATAAGGAACCTTAAATAAATTTTGAAATAAATAATATCGTAAAAAAACTAACATTTTCTACAAAAAGAAAGCTTCTATTTGAAATACTACATTTTGTAGATAGTTTTTGTCCAAATAAAGTCTGCAAGGACCAATCTAAAAGTTATACAATATCAAAAAAAATTTTCGATTTTATTTATGTCAATTAAATAAATTTCATAATAACACATTTCTAAATACAATACTTACATTTTTTTTCATATTTTTTGTCAAAATAAACAGTAGTTGCTGATAAATGATAATTCCAAATTATTGATTTCTCCTAAAAAAAAATTTTTAATGTGACATGTCCCGTTATCATATTAAGGACTCTTCAATGTTACAATAAAAATTTCTTTTTCAAGGAAACACTGAGCTTATTAAAACAAATTACCGTTGTTTTCTTTTGTACAACAAGTGAGATCGAATGGAAGTCAGAAGAAAGTAAATTTCTAGGTTCCAATAATGATACCAAACCATGCTAAAAATAAAATATGTTAAAAAATACAAAATAAATACCTTACTTGTTTGCAAGGTAATAGTTTTTTCCAAGGCTTTAAATTTTCTGAACAAATTGCTTCCGAACTCAAACATCCATATCGCCAACTACCGTTTTTCACCAATAATTTTGGCGTTGCAGTAAGCGTCGGATTCATGTTAAGCATTGAAGTACAAAAAATTCCATTTAATTGATGAAGTAAATTTGACCATCGTATGTCAATACTAAAAAACAAAAGCGACAATAAAAATCAAAATAATATTTAATGCATAAAAGAATATTCAGATATAAATCATATCAAGAAAGAATTAAGTAAACTTCTAATAAAATTGTTTTCTGTAATATTTTAATATTTTTTGTGAAGTTTAATGAGCACCTTTTATTGTGGAGATCACTAAACTTTACAAGTAAATAAGCTCCATTTGAAGTATCAACAAAACGATTTACTCCCCAAATATTTGTCCTCCAAAAACCTTGAGTCAAAGACCATTGCATACTTTCAATACCATGCTTTTCAAATAACTTATAGAATAACCATGACGTAAGAAAAGGCAAACCTTCTTTACCTTAAACATTATTAAAAAATAATTGTCAAAAAATTATTATATATAAAAGTTTTTAAAATATCAAACAAAAAATAAAAGAATTACCCAATGGAACGCTTGCATGAATTGTAAAATTAAAAGATGTTAAAATATCCCGATCATTAAGAGAAGAAATGATTAAATTTTCATGCATTTCTTCACGAAATTCAGCATTCGAAAACAAGACTAGAAATCCAATTACAATATGGATAACAAAAACTACACGCATTTTAAGAGGTCTTAAACACATATATGTATGTACATATGCATACATTTTCTGTAACGAATTCACAAAAATTTTAAAAATAATAAAATCAAATATAAAAACGCCAAGTGTAGAAAATGCACAAAATTTAAAATATAAAAAAAAAATTTTTGCATTTAATGTTCACTGGTTTGTTAGATCAAGACATTTTTTTTCATTAACAAAAAAGGCACCTCTTTATCTCCTTTCTGCCACGGAATTTCAATTAGTTTTTACTTATGATTTATGTCTAATTTTGTTGGTCGTCAATAAAGTTTATGAAAAATTATTTATTGCTATTATAGGCAGTTCATTTTAAAGCCACGTGTAAATCTTTTAGCCCAACATGTTTATACAGAAAAAATATAATTATAGAATTAAACTTTTTTTATTATATGGAAATTCTCAAAAAAGAAAGTAGTTCATGTCTTATTATTTAGATTTTTTATGTGAATATTATACTTCCCTTATTAATTTCCAGTTATACAAAAAAAGTGCAAAGGAAATTTGTTAATTAAAAAACTCTTATTTATTTTAATATATAAAAAATTTATATGCGTATATAATATGTTAAAAATTTTTTTATTATATCATTTGTTTTGATGACTCATTTTGTCCTATTTTTCCATTCCTGGCAAAGCAGCGCAGTTTTAATATAATTTTCGTGAAAGCAAATAAGTATGACCAATTAAATAAAATAGCAATTATTACATTAGTTCCCAATCATACGGTGTTTCTAATTTTACGTCACTGGGAATTAACTTCTACGATAAGGTATA